>VYZT01062680.1:0-73550 GCA_013400735.1 Pomatostomus ruficeps | reverse complement strand
CCACACAGCCCCCCCCCCCCAAATAAACTAGATAAAAGTATCTCTTGCCAATTGCAACAGAAATTATAATTTTGATGAATCAAAGTAAATTACACAGTAGCTTGGAATTCTGAACAGTTTTCTTCTTCAACACCACTGAGTATGGCTGGAGAGGGAAGATGAGTTTTACAAACCTACATTCTTACCTCCCACTCCCTTGAGCTTTAATCACTTAAATCTCTTGCTAGACTCTTTAGCTTTATGGTACAGGTGTGCATGTAATCAGTCTATTTGTTTTCCACATGATTCTCTAACTGTATGTTCTGAAAAACTAGATTCTTCGAAACATCTCTTACAATGTAATACTTTTTCTCCTTTAGAATAATTCTTAAGAAATGAGTTGTTAAACAGCATAGTACAGTAGAAAGAATAATAAAACAAGCTCTTTAGTCCCCTCCTTTATTTGTAAATTGATTTTTGATTTATAGAAAACTGTTCCATTAAAAAATTAGAGAGTAGAAGATGATTTTCTGACTGTTCTCAAATGACTTTATACCTCCCATCATTCTGTCATAGAGGCTGTGAGGGTCAATAAATGTACTTCACCAGTGGAATTGTCAGGTGTTAAAGATCTGTTAACTATTATTTTGTTTGTTTGGCAAGAAGGTTACAAGACAGAAAAACAATTTGCATTAGGAAATACATGGTTTATCTGTTCCAGTGAGTTGCAAGATGTATTCATCCCATTCCTAGAATTAAATGTCTTAAAATTTGGCACTTCTTTTAAAAAAGAAAGTGTTGGCTGCACTACAAAGCATATGAGATGCTCTGTAAAAGAGTCAGGATACAGTATTGTTCTTGTATTATATGTCATCCATGAAGTCAGTAATTAGTTCTGTGGTTGCAGGACCAGGTGACGTGGAGCCAGAGATCCAGACTTTTGACTCAGAAGATATCAGTGACTCTGCACCAGAAAAGCTACCCCAGGTGACTGAAGAGAAGCCAGAGAGGAGCAAGGACTCGACCATACACACAGCCCACCAGTTTCTGATGGACACTTCCCAGGTAGGATACCCAGTCTGTCTTTTCAGCTACAGCAGGAGAAACAGATGGTTTTACTTGGCCTGTGTTAATGAAACTCTGGGAATACAAAACACTAGAATTACTTTTTTCCAGCCAACTGTGTACCTTGCAGAATGAAATAGCAGAATGAAAGTAACACACATATACTGTTATATATACAGCTGAAAGATGCCTTTAAAATGACGAGTTCTACCCATCCTTAACATGGAAACTTCTCACATAAATTTTTTTAAAGCTTTTGTTTTTCTAACTGTAAAGAACTGTTTTGCTCAGATGAATCTGCAGATAAATGCTTGGGTGAAGTGGAAAGCAATGGGCAAGGGTTTGTGGCCTGAAGATAACAAAAGGGTACATACAGAGTGATGAGAGAACGAGGCATCACTGACTTTAAAACACCATTGTGGACAAAGAATCCACCTTAATTCATTACAGTATATTACTTCTTTTTAAAAGCTGATTGTAGGCATTGTAGAACCTTTTTGAGCTTTTTATGAATGTCTCAATTCAAAAAATACCATGGCCTAGAAGATCCTAGAGCTTCATGTAACACTCTTGGTTTTCCAGTGCATACTACTGTGAAAAAGCACATTGTACCGTAAAGTCCTATGGCACAGAAGCCGCTGGTGGTGGATAACCAGTTGATAAAGTAAAAATATTTTCAGTGTCTGGTTTTTTTAGAAGGACTGACCTTTCATTCTTATGGTATGGTGTCCTAAGTACACACGTGGAGGGTGCTATTTTACTGTTTCTACACATAACGCAGAAAGGATTGTGTGCCAGCTACAGTGGGTATTCCTGTCTTAATGCCAAAGAGCTAGTGTTGCAGCTCTTTGGAAAAAGGCTGCTGAATGCAAGTGTTCTCCTGTCGTCAGAGTAATTGTGGGTTTGGGGTTTGTAGGTTTTTTCCTAATTGGCACTCAAAATATGAAACAGGAGTGGGAGCTCTTGCAGCACCATTTAAAGGGGAAGGGAAGGAGGCTGCTGGGGAAAAAGTGCAGCTTGTCACCTTTCAGGGAAAGGAAGAGGAGAGAAATCCCCCTCCATGTATATTCTTCTCCCCTTCCTTAAACCTGCTTTAACTCACCAGTGGGACAGCTGCTTCTTCTTCAGAAATGATAAGTTACTGGGACTGTTGAGTTTGCAGTCATGGGCTTATTTTCCTTAATCCATAAACCTGCAGGTTATGCAGACCATGTACTGCTGTTTGGCTAAACTGGGAGTTTGTAAGTCAGGGACAGAGGTTGTCACTAAAAGCACAATGAAAATAAAAGAAGTATCATAAAGTTTGGGTGTCCTTTAACAGAATGCCTTATCAAATAGTATTTGATGCCAGGTAAGGAGGATGGTGTCATTCAGTATTCAAGTGGTTTGAATGAAGCTTTTAAAAATATAACTAAATGAAGTATACTATGTTTTCAAAGATACTAGTTAGGTGTAGTGTTCAATAGTTTGCTGTCCATTATACTGTCATTAAATCTGGTGTTTGTCAAGATCATTTCACTGATTCATCTTGAATTTCTGTATTTTATTATATTCAGTGTCAGTATCATAGATGTTCTTAGCTTTGTTTCTATATTGATTATATCACATACAGAGATATTTGTGGGGAGGTATTTCTTTCATATACATGGAAGCTATTAAAAAACATGGAGATTTAGAATTTTCAGTCAGGTGTTCAGGTATTTTTGTGTTTAAAAGGATAAGAACAATGCATTTATACTTCTTTTACTAGTTTGCTATACTTTGGGGACCACCAGATGTGTAAACTTACTTTTCTGTCTCATAAAACTCATAACTCCACTTGTAGCACACCGTTAGAGAACCTGAAGAGCTAAGAAAGGAACTTGAAAGGCAATTGGAAGCTTGGCAGACACAACAGCCTGGAACTCCAGAGGAGGTTCGTGACTTCATTTGAATATAAAACTGTCATAAGAATCCTTCATTGCGTTATTTCATCTTGGTTTACTGCTAAAACATTGAGGAATCCAAGCAGGCTGGAATCTAAACACTCAAAATCACATGATTTAGTTACTGTTTTTGTTGTTACGTTTAACTTATTCTGAAAAAAAATTACATTATTCTTGAAGCAGGATGCTGTTTCAGATCTTGTTTTGACTGTGAATTCAGATTGTGATATGAGACATCCTAGTGTTAGCTGGTTACTGCCTTCCCCATAGTGCACTGAGGTTTGGTTTCTTTCTTCAGATAGTGCTCCCCGACTTCTTTTGTTTTTTCACAATTCATTTTAACTTCTTTGTGTGATGTTGTAGGAGAAGGATGCAGCGCAGCTATGGCAGAGGTATTTAGTACTGACAGCTCCTCTATCACAGCAGCTTTGTGAACAGCTGCGACTCATACTGGAACCCACTCAGGCTGCCAAGTTAAAGTAAGTTGGGTTTTTCTGAGGCTTCCGATTTCTTTAAACTTGTGGGTTTGGGGCGCTTTAACCTCTGTAAAACTGGAGCTTTATGTTGTTCTTGCGTTACAGTAATTATTCCTGTTTGCAGATGGCTTCAATTTCCTTGTATGGGAACATTAGGTTGTTTTATGAAATGCAAACATGATATAGCAGTAGGCACCCATCCTGAGGATATTTCCTCCTACTTTTTTTTCTCCTATGCAACAAGTGATCAATCAACTTCACAATTTGAAGTGAAGTCAAAGATTGTGTTAAATGTCAAAATGTTTTATGTTGTTTATAGCATTAAATGATTATTTTTTAAAGAGATACAGACTTGTTTCAAACTGGCAGAATCTAAATTCAAGGTCTGCCTCCCATTTTAGGTACCTAGATATAAACTTCTTTTAAGAACACCGAATATCTATCTTACATTAAAAATGTGGGGGATTTTTTTATCTATAACTAAATATGAGTATTAAAACTACTAATTTTGGATTTGTTATATTTTTAAAAGACTGTTATTTGGTGCATAGGCTCCATAGGGCATGGATTTTCAGAATGAGATATTTGCTGGTAATCCCTGTCACTGTGTCTTTTTTCTCAACTTTCAGAGGAGACTATAGAACAGGGAAGAGACTGAACATGCGCAAAGTGATCCCGTACATTGCCAGTCAGTTCCGAAAAGACAAGATCTGGCTGCGAAGGACCAAGCCCAGTAAACGGCAGTACCGGATTTGCCTGGCTATTGATGATTCCTCTAGTATGACTGACAATCACTCCAAACAGGTAAAATAAACCTTGGGAGAGGTGTGGAGAAACCATCTGTCATTGATGAGTAGGGCAGTTGCTGACTTGTTTCATACAGGGCTGGTGGCTGCTGGAAAATCTGACTGATAATTCCAGAGCAGCTATTTTTCCAGTCCGTGTGCTTGAACTCTTGTCACTTCATGCCTAAGAGATTTATTAACAAAAGATCAGTGAAAACTAGCTGAAAGGATGAGCTGTTAAATTTGTTAGACGGAGGTGTACATATCCACTGTAAAATTACTTTTTGTGGCCTAAAAAAGGCTGAAACCTCCTTATCTGGCAGTTCATTGGAGCATTAAATATTCATTCATCATAGCCCACTTGAAGGGTTTTTATTAATTCAAATGGTGTGTTTCCTTCTAAACAGTGATTTATTTCATTAGCCTACCTGAAGTGGTGTCTCTAAATCAGTCACCTGAAGCCCTCAAGCAGAACTAGGCTATCTTTATTGCACTGACTCTCTTACATAAGAGGCAAAAAGATAGGCAGTCTCTTCAGTTATTTTTCTAGATGATGAAAAGTAATTTCAGTAACATTCTTCATATTTAATATTGAGCTTTGAGTAAAACTTTGAATATCCTGTTTTTGATGTAACTTTTAACAGCTTGCATATGAATCCCTGGCAGTTATTGGAAATGCGCTGACTCTCCTAGAAGTGGGACAAATTGCTGTGTGTAGGTGAGTTTATTTGAAATCTTGACTTTTCTTCAGTACTTCAGAGCAGAGTGTAAATACCAGTTTCATGCTGTAATTTTCTCTTCTTCTCTAAAGCTTTGGAGAGACTGTTCAGCTGCTGCACCCATTCCATGAGCAGTTCAGTGACCAGTCAGGGACACGGATATTGCGTCTTTGCAAGTTTCAGCAGAAGAAAACAAAAATAGCCCAGGTACACAGGAATGCCTCTAGGGCTACAGGTTTACCAGACAAGATACCAGCAGCTTCATGGTTTCATGATCACTTTGTAATGCTTACTAGTTTTTTGTATTTGAGTCTGATAGCAGGTTAGATAATAGAGATGCAATGGTCATACTTTTGTAACAGGAAGAGTGTTTTCTCACCTTTAGTTCTGATTAACACCACTTTTAAACATTCATCTTTCTCTATACTGGGCCTTAAAAAGTATTTTGGGTACAGGCTATTGAGTACCCCAATGCCAAATCCCATCAAAGTTTGTGGGACTTTAGGAGATTTCCATGCCACAGATTCCACTGTAGTAGTAGAAGGAAGAGCTTTAAGTTTGTCAGACTTGACTGATTCCTGAAGAAAATAATTTTCTATAATAAATTATGTAAATATAGTAAATTATTAAAATGGGCATATAGCAATACAGATATGGTCAGCTGCAAAGATTTCTTCTTTTAGGAAGGTTTTTGCAGGTTTTTACCCTTCCAGACTTCAGTAAGATTTTATGTTGATATTAAATGGAAACAGAGGAGACCCAAATAGCTCAACAGTAATCTTATAAACCAAAATTGGAAGGACTTGACTGTTGATGTTCTTAATTTTAATGGGGAGTATGAAACTAGATACTTCTGTTTCAAGTTCAAGCCAAAGAAGCTCAACCTAGAAATAGAATGTATATTTTCAATGATGCCATTAATCTCTTTAGGAGTGTACTGTTTTGATGACTTTGCTAGCATTGGAAAAAAATTAAATCCTGTTTAAAGGCTTCTCTGAAGATTCTTTACTTCAAAAGTACTTAATAAATTTAAAGCAGGAGTTAATACAGGAAAATGCGAAGAAATGTATCTGTGTTAGGTGGTCAGACTTTCTTGGCATTTAAAAAAAGAGAAAGGTGTTCTTTAGAAATGTTTCATTACTAAGTTCATTATTTTTATGATGCGATAACTTAATTTTCTTATTTATTTCTTCTGCAGTTTCTAGAATCGTCAGCAAATATGTTTGCTGCAGCACAGCAGTTGTCTCAAAACATTAATCCGGGTGAGTTTTTTTGTGTTACTGTGCTTGTTGCCATAGCAGCAGAATGCTCACTACAGTCCTGTCCTGGGGTGATAAATTTTATGTCCCCAAGCAGGATCCTGCCAGGAAGGCTCCTAACACTGAAACCTCACTTGCATGAGGGCTTTGGGTTTCGCTTTGTCAAAAGCAATGTCTGGTTGAAGTTTAGCTCAAAACCCAAGCAACATGTACTTCATACTTGTCAATAATTCACTAAAATATTGTCTAAGACTTTTTAAAAAGGCACGCCTTGCCTGTCTCCCTTTACCTCACGCTTGCAGACCATGTTAAGGCCTAGACTGTGCCAGCTTGGAGCATTGTCCAGCTTCCTAGGGACCTTGACTCTCTAGACACTTGTGCTCCTGCTTGAGAGCTTGAATTCTCTAGGTATCCAGATGCACACTGCTGTGAGGAGGGAATTTGCCTCCTGCCTGCCTTTCACTGTCCTGAGAGTTTAGGTCACGAGCTTCTTGAATTTCCCAGAAACGCTGGAAGACGGCTTGCCCTGTGTCTGACCCATAGTTAGTTTAAAAGATTGTTGTGTGATACTTAAAAGCTTGTCATGGTGGCGCCTGTATTTTTTATAAGTTCTTGTTGTTGAAGTACTCCAAGAAATGGACATTCTGGGATTTATAATCCACAGCTGCTTTGCCACAGGGTGGCCAGGGTGTCGGAGTGTTCTGACACGGAGCAGCATCCAGTTCTGTTAAACTAAACAGGGATGCAGCAGCAATCAGCTCCTTAGGATTAGGGAGCTAGCTAGAGAAAGGCTGTAGGATCCATCACCTCTTTCTGTAAAAAGACAAAGCCCGATCACAGTCGGGACCTGTCTGCAGAAGTGAGTTCTTCATCCCTCAGTAACAATTAGGGCTTTCATTCCTGACTCTAATTCCTGTGATTTTACGTGTAATTGAAGGATGACAGATACATAACTTAGAATGTACTTTGGAAGGATGTATTTGACTCTGGGGGCAACTTGGATCAAGTAACGTGTCTCCAGCAGTGGTTGGTGCTGAGGAACCTTCCAGCATGCATGCTATGTGTCATGTTTCAGGAGGTTTTCTTCAGATTAATTGGACTGACTTGACTGTGCCTCCAAGCCTGTCTGATTTAGTTTCTTCCAAAAATAACTCATTTTGTGCAGTCCAGGATTGTTCTCTGATGGAAGCCAAGCCTGTTATAGTGGGGACAACAAAGAAAAGCCTACAGATAGACCCATAGGTACCTCTTCTGGAGGAACAGATTTGAACTCTTATTTCATTGCAGCAGCTGGTGCTCTACTGAACTAGTGGCTGGACTCTTGTAATTCAGCCAGCATTTAACTCCTAGGCATGAAAGACAAGGCCGTGACTAAGTCTGTTTGGTATTTTCTATGACTTTCATCCTTGATTATAGTACTGATGGATGGTGGTGGTGGTGTGTGTTGGTGTCACCACCCCCTTCCCCCTTTAATTTTCAATGGTGTCACATACTACTTTCTTTCTTGACCCACTAGGAACTGCAGCTTGATGTTAAATCACAGGATTGTGTTTGATTAAGAGTTAGTTTCCTTAGGAATACTCTTTTTTCCATTATACCCACAGGGCAAAGAGCAAAATAGGGGGGTTTGCATTTTAAATGGATTACTCTGAATTTACTGGAATTTTAAATGTTCTTTGTGCTCAGAAACAGCGCAGCTGCTTTTGATTGTATCTGATGGAAGAGGCCTTTTCTTGGAAGGCAAGGAACGAGTGACAGCAGCAGTTCAAGCAGCTCGGAATGCCAGTATCTTTGTTATTTTCGTAGTGTTGGACAATCCTAATTCCCGGGTAAGTGAACAAGGGAAAAGTATTCAACTGCAGTGAATGAGAAACCAATACAAATCTTTTTCTTGTCTTTTGTAGTGCCATACAGCTACCTTATCTTTTGTAGAGGTCAGAGATACTGAATCCAGTTGCCGTTTTTCTATGTCTGTCAGATCTACCATTTCTTCCTACTGTGCTTCTTATCTTTTGTATTTAAAAAAAGTCTCGGCTTCCATGTCACAGAAGGGCTAAGTAAGAGCTCCCATCTTCAAACGGAATGGTTGTAGCTGTTGGCCACCAGGGAAGCAGCTGGCAGGTTGACAGATTTGGAGTTTGAGAGATGCTTTGTTCCGTCTCAGCTCTGATTCAACTTGATAATTTCTGACAGCAGTCTCCAACTGACATGACAGCTGGAGCCAGTGTGAGATTAAACATTAGACAGAGGGAAGTATGTGAGAGTTATTTAGTGCCTCAGCTGGGAAAGCTGAGTCCTGCATCTGGTAATGGGAGAAGAAAACTTAGATATCCTTGGATGGGGACCCGAAATATCTGGGAGCATTTCAGGAAGACTCTGCAGTGCAGTAAGTGAGTAAACATAAGCCTGATAGTGAATTACATGGTAAAGACTCTCATTTTGAAGTTCATGTTTTCTTCCTGTATCTTTATTTTTGCATACAAAACACATGTGCTATATTTATTGTTGAAAAACTAACAGTTCTGTTGACAAACTGCTCAAAGGTTCTGATGAAAGCTGGCTATAGTATCAAGTGAAAATTCTGGTTGTTTTCCATAAACTTTCTTTTCTGGAGAAAAACAGTGTTTTCCATAAGCTTTATTAATTTTCTGAGCTGCTACACTGAGCGACTAAGGAGCTACTTTACAAGAAGCACAGCTGGAGTTTAATCTGATTTTTGTCTTTGTACTATTTGTTGAATTACTACAAAGTTGCTAAAGAATCTTCTATTAGAGCACTGCACAAATATGAGTTGAACTCAGCACTAAAGAGCTTACAGACTCTCCCGGGAAGGCATCAAATTAATAAAACTAAAGTGCCAATAGTAAACTCAAATCACAAAACGCTAAGACAGAATTAATTTACAGAACTTGGTATTGCAGATGCTCAAGCTTAGTCTCTTCTAGTTCATGGATTAGTACACTTTTATCTAAAAGGGCAAAAGCATTTCACTGATTTATATTCAGCTTCTGATCTGATTTACTATTGAACACTTACAGCTTTTAATCTTAAAAGTATTAACTTTTAATCTAATGGGGGAGAATTACAAGTATTTAGAAAACAGGGTAAATGCTATCAGTGGTCATAGAATATGTGTGTCATTTAGTAGTAACATCAGTATATTTTTTACAGGATTCTATTTTGGACATTAAAGTACCTATATTCAAAGGACCTGGAGAATTGCCTGAAATCAGATCTTACATGGAAGAATTCCCATTCCCGTTCTACATGATCCTTAGAGATGTGAATGCACTCCCAGAAACTCTGAGCGATGCCCTCAGACAGTGGTTTGAGCTGGTGACTGCCTCCGACACTCTTTAGACTTTGTAGACAAGGTCAGGACCCAATTGCTGCTGCCGAACCGCTGAAATACAAGAAACTGAGCTTCACAGGAGGGGTCATAAAGCTCTCCCTAACCAGGTTTATCCTGCGGGAGCTGCCCTGGGGCAGAGACTGTGTAAGAACAGAATGGTTTGGGTGCATCCTCCCACGGGTGTCAGAGGACAATTATGCAATGGTGAGACTGTCTCCTGCTATTCCCACAAGTAACCTAAAACTTATCTCAACTTCTCTTGTAATAACTTAATACCTTTAAAAAAAAAAAAAAGCATTTGTAATATTAACAGAGGTAAAATTATTCCTGTCATTCTCTACCTGCCGTAAGTAAAACCAGCCTTGTTCCTAGGAAGGCATTTCTGCATTAGAAATTGAAGTGTCTTGCAAATAAAGCCTTCTTTAGCATCACCCATGTGGAGGTGCCTCGGGAAAGGAGTGGGGAGCAGGGCAGCATATGGTTTTAAACAACCAAAAAAAAAAAATGAATACCTGAAACTATTCTGCAGTTTTAACACATCCTTTTTAATTATTGCTGATTTTTGCCCGACGATGCCAGCAGGGAGTTTTCTGAATCATGCCGTATGCTGATCCCTGCAGTACCAGTTTACACTGTGAAGTTTGCCGCTCTCCGAGGCACGCATTGGGGATGTTTCATACATCTGGTGTATTGGAGCACGGACGCGATTTTTCATTACAAAAGCTATGCATCTTGTATCGTCTGTACTAATAAAGAGAGGTATCAGTCTTTGTAATTGCGACGTCTGTGCCGTGCATCGATCAAAGCTCGAAGGAACGGGCCGCAGGTGCCGNCATGGCCGCCGGGCGCCTCCCGCCGAGCGCGCTCACCCTGAAGCAGGTACGGCCGGGCTGGGGGTCTGGCGGGCTGCGTGCTGTAGAAACGAGGGGGAACGCGGCGGTTGTTTAAATAGCCCTCAGCGCGCAGCACTGACCTGGGGCAGCGGGCAGACTTCCTTCTCTCCTTGCCAGTTCCTGAGGCGGCAGCAGGTCCTTCAGTTGTACCGCAAGATCCTGCGCGCTATCCGGGAGGTCCCTGCCGAACAGGATCGCCGCTACTTAAGGGACTGGGCCAGGGAGGAATTCAGGAGAAATAAGGATGCTACGGAAGAGGTGAGGATCGGGAACCCGCAGGCCTGATCTCCTGCTCTCGGGAATGGTCAGTGCACTGTCCTATCCTGGGTCGTGGAGGTTGGTTTTGTAGGTGTCACTTCCAGACTGGTGAGAAGTCTCCTACTATTTCCTCATTTATGCCAAGAAATAATCCAGCATCTTTAAATATTACCCGCCCTGTTCGCTGCAGTAATGTTTCTCAAATTTCCAAAGAATAATACGGAATTAAAAACCTAAAAAACAAATAAATACTCTGCTTACTCAAATCACAGATCAGCAAAACTAATATTGAATAATATGGTAACTTGTTGTCCCGTCCGTGCTACAGTAAGTAACATAAACTTAGTAATGGTTACGCTTTTTATAGCTTCTTTTTTTAGCTTTAATTTCACCTATATTCAAGCAGAATACAATCAAGTGGGAGAGTTTGGGATATGAAGCAAGTGCAAAATGCAGAAACCTTCACATTTCTTGTACGTCTCCAGTCCTCTGCTTCCCTAGTTCATTTGTTTTTCTAGCCAGAGCCCAAGGAATTGGTGGCTGAATTATGCAGACCAAGCCTTAGGGTCCTTAGATAATGCTGAGAGAAACACACACCTGCTCTGTAAAACCCATCTCCATAATGCCCATGTGCAGTTCTCACTGCTGGCTTGCAAAGGCATAAAGAAAACATTATTAGGAGTTTGAATCCTGTTAAAAATTAAGTTTCAAAGCAAAGCCATGACCAAGGACATCATTAAGGAACTGGAGGAAATTAATCCATTTATTTACCTGTTTTTTAACCATCTCAGAGACTGTAATGTTACATCATACAAAGAAGCAGATGACAGGGGTGCCAGTAAGAATTGTATGTATTTTAATGCATTAAAAGCCTCTGTAAAACCTGTGCTGTGTATGGGGGGTACAGTTCACTAGATTCCATTCTGTTTTACAGGATGCAATCAGGATGATGATTACTCAAGGCAACATGCAGCTTCAGGAACTTCAGAGAACACTTAAACTGGCAAAATCCTGATCTTAATTTTGTTGACAGCTGGATTTTCATCTTTTCATCATTGCAAATAAGCACAGTGTTTTTTCCAGAATGTGGTTATAATGGCAGTTTTTGCTGGCAACCTGGTAATGTTTGAAGAAGGAATCTACCACTGTGGGGGTTTGTTTTTTCCCCTTTCCCATCCACTTCACAGTTTGGTTACCCTCAGAAGTGGAAATCACTTGGACACAAAGAACTGCATGGATGATGTAGCATGTGCTGCAGGAAAAGCAGAAAGCAGCAGAAATTAAAACAGTGTTAATGCCAGTGCAATGGAAAATACATATATGCCAGATTTTTTTGTCTGCTTTTTACTGTGGTAAGTGGTAATATTCACAACAGCTCTTCATGTACAATGCCAAGGATTTTCACCAAAATTTGTGACTAAAAAAAGAATTTGGGATAAATAAATTGGCCCAGAACAAACATCATCTTAATGTTTTGTGTATAGATGTTGATATTCAGTAGTAGCTAAATAAAACTCATAAGGGGAGGTCTTTATATATGAAAATGGGAGATTTTAGCCACAGAGACATTTATTACCAAGTACCTTCAAACTAGTATTTAAAAGTCAATATATAAAGAAGAATTACAGGTAGAAAATACTAAATGGAAATCTTGTGGTTTGTTTATTCAAATGTTACACTACTCCACTTCTAATCGTTAGCTTGAAACTGTTCTCACTTTCCTTGAGCTAAAGTATATATATATATTTTTTCCATATAATTTAAAAATACCTGGATGAGCTGGGGATTTTCTTCACGTAACTAGTCAGGCAGCAGTAGATAGATGCCTGACTACTTTAGGTTGTGATTCCAAGACATGCAGGAACTCTTCCCTCTCCCACTCTGCTATTGTAGTTCCCTTAGGGAACACCCCTGCTTTCCAAGGTGGTTTTCTGCAGAGTTGCTGAGCTGGACAGACGGGCAGAAAATCCAGTAAACAGATATCACCACTGGCACCAGGGAAAGGACAGGACAGTATTCCAGGCTATAGGAGGAATGACAGACCGGAGTTGGGAGCAGGAACTATGGTTCAGATTTGTATAGATTAAAGCTCAGAGGCTTCAATCAGTGAAAAATATGTATGTAAAAACACTTCATTAAAAATTTACATTTGGTTAACATTTTCTGGCAGAAAAGACTGACAGAACATTTGTGTTTTGGGGGTTTGTGTTTCGTATTAGGAGAAAATGCTGCTTAGAAAGGGATTTTGACTGAACAAGTCATAACCAATGTTGGCTGTTACCACAGTAGCCTTTCCTTCCCCTTCAGCCAGTGCTTGGATTTCTCCTCCTTCATCAAGAGCTTTCGTTTTGGAGCTCTGAGCCTGCATTACTCCTTTGACTCCCAGTTTGTACATTTCCAAGTTGTGGGCACATAATGCAGAGCTAGGACTGACAGGCAGGGCCCTGGACAGGTGGTGACCTCCTGAGTGCTGCTGCCCTTCATCACCACTGCTCTGTGGGCTTGCCAAGATAAAGTTGCCAGCCAGAAGCCTTAAGGAGTCCAAGTACAGCCTGGGAGGATAAGTAAATTTACCTGCAGAGAAAGGTGGGTAGGTTACATGTGTGTCATAAAGCCCTTCACAGTTCTGAAGAACGGAGGGGTATAGAAAGGAATTAGCCGAAAATTCTTCCCTATCTTCTATCATACACTCACTGGCTTCAGAGAACCTCTAAAATCAGTAACCTGCAGCCAGGTTACTGCCTTAAATTACTTGGTAATTACTTGGATTTACTGAAATTACTTGGATCTATGACTTTGGTAGTGTGGTCTGTCTGTGAAGTAGATGAGCTAAAGCCACAGCCTTCTCCTTGAGCTTGGGCAAGCTCAGGAGCATGTGTGTGATCCCTGCACAACTCAGCCCTGTGCCTGGAGCTCCTGAAATGGGCGCCTGCACCAGCCAACAGACAGCACTCAGTCCCTTCAGCCTCCCTTGGCACAGATGGCAGACTCCTTGTTTTATAACCACAAACAAAAAGCTTTAGAAGTTGAAGTCCAATCTTCTGCTCCCCACTTCTGAGTCAAGTGAGGGGACTGTGTCAGTTTTCTCTAGCTAGAAAACATTACACCACACATTTCTGAACAACACTTTAATTGCTTGGCAAAACATTAACTTCATCCAGGTGATACAAAACTTCAATAGCATGCTTCTGCATTCCTACTGTAGCTTAAACAAACCTGTAAACATACCAAAGTGTCTATATTAGACTACAGCAGTCAGAGCAATAAAACTAGTATTTCCATAGCCACAGATACACTTCTCATCTTGATAGTGCATTAATAGGAACTTTAAAAATATTGTTGCATAATATGACTTTTTTTGCTTTATACATCTGCTAAGAAGACAAAAGTTTAATTACTAATTAGCGAATGGTGTTCAGTGCTGTAAAGTATTTTGTATTGATTTTAGGGCTCCTCAGTACAGAAAAAAAGTATTTTTCTCCTTGGCATAACAGTACCATCCTGTGTTGGAACTGATTTTGAACAGCTGTTCTATCATGATCTAGTAAGTAAACTTACTTTTCTAGCAGAATCTGATGGAGCCTTCTCAGACATATAAGGAAGAAACCCTAAGGGGGTACAGACTCTAGATTATTTGGAGTCTGTCAGCATGGACAACATCGGTCAATGAAAGTTCTGATTTTATAACAAAACACATCGATAAACCTTTAAAATTTGAGTTCTGTTTTGTGGGACTGTTTGTCCTAAAACCACCAGGGCCTCGTCTCCTTTTTAGAGATACAAGGGAAAAAAACCAGAGAGGAATCACTTAGAAGAACAAAGGTAGACAGTCTGGACAGGGTGTCTGGGAAAAAATCCTGACTGCAGAAAAGAAAACATTTGAACACAGGGAGCCTAGCTTTCCCTTCCTTAGATAAAGGACTTTTTCAAGGTTCTTCAGTAGTAGACAATTCAGCCATTCGCTGCTTGAAGGAAAAGTGATTTATATAAAAATTACACCTAACAAAGAGACCACGGTTACAGTGAAATACTTGCCATCCATGCCCTAAACAGAAGTTCAGATTACTGGAGTACAGCCCCAACAACAGTGTAACCACAAGGAGCTCTGCAACCAGGACACCATTAAAAAAAGACAAATCTGATTTAGCGCTTGTTTTAATAATGGAAAACCAGGAAGTGGTAGCTGAAGCCTCTGTACCTAACGGGATGAGTCGCCTTAGTATCTCCCTCCATGGAGGCCTGTTCTCTGCCAGATGGAAGCCTGCATCTCTCACCTACCTGGGCTTGTAACTGGAGTGGGTTCTTTAGCTTCTCTCCACTGACTAGAGAGAGGCCCTGGGAGTATCTAAAATAGGATCAATAGCCCTTCATCACTAATTCTGTCAAAAGCTTTCAAACATCCTGGATTTATTTCAGTACGTGTATCACAACATGTTTACATGTAGCATACAGTGGAACCCTCTAGCCTGTGTCCTGTGTGGAAGTAAGGGAATTCCATTTTCAGAAAGCAGTTTTGGTTGCTAATGCAGTTTGGTTTCAAGCAGCATCTGGAAACTGAGAGTGCAATATTAAGACTCTTGGAAATAGCAAAGAAAGAATCTAATCTGCAGCATCTCTTTGTTATCAATATGGTTTGCATATGAACTCTCCTCAGTTACGGAGTCTCCGAAGTTATATGTACTCCTGAAATAGAGTGTTTTGTTTGGATGTAACAGGCACTACAAGTATCTATCAATATTCCAAATTCCCATACAGCAGGTTCCAAAATGAGTCCTGTTGCTGCCTGGCAGGTGCTAGCTCTCTTTCTGCACTTTAGTCCTTAACTTGCTGAGCTCCTCTTCTAAGCATTTGATGTGCTCCTTGAGCGCAGCTTTGTCTTGCTGCGCTCTCTGGTTTGCTTGGCACCGGGCTTCTTCTATCTTCCGCTCGTACCACTTCTCCATCTGTGTGGAAACGGCCTCGAAGAAGTACTGGGTTATCTCCAGGGCCTGGGAGGTGTCTCTGAGCGGAGGGGCAGGCGGGGCCGAGGGCTGCTGCTCCTGGCCCTGCTGCACCCCGGCGTGGTGCAGAGCTTTGTGCCTGAACTGCCCGCTTTTGCTGGACTTCTTTGTCTGAGTTCCTTTGTCAATGAAGTAGCCGCTCTGTGGTTCAGTCTTTGCAGGTTCAGTCAATGGCTGCAGAGCAGCTTGAACCTTAATGTGTCTTAATTTGGAGCCCGACAACTCGGAGGAGGGCAGCTCCTGCTGGAACCTGTGAAACATGCTGGCATTCACAGCTTTGTCCTTTGGCCTGACATCTTGAGCAGGGGCAGAAGAAGAAACTGGTCCGCCAGCCACCACCGGTTGCTCTGTACCTATAGAATAAATTATAGACAATGTATCAAGAAATGCTCTGGGCATTTATTTTAGCACTCAGAAGACCTTGTTGTTTGATGAATGATGTGGTTCTGTGTGTACCTTGTACAGGTTTGTTTTAGTTTATCGTATCTTCACAGTCAAGTGATGTAACAGAGAGTCATTAAAAGAGAAAAGCTGGCCCAGGCATGGAAGTGCTGCATTGCAGCTGTGGGGCTACAGATGGGCAATAGGCAAAGGACAAAAATATTAGGCAAAAATTCCTCACTGTGAGGGTGGTGAGGCACTGGCACAGGTTGCCCAGAGAAGTTGTGGATGCCCCATCCTCAGAACTGTGCAAGGCTAGGCTGGATGTGGCTCTGGGCAACCTGGTTTAGTGCAAAGTGTCCCTATCCATGGAAGGGGGCTTGGAACTAGATGATCTTTAGGGTCCCTTCCAACCCAAACCATTCTGTGATTCTGTGACTTAATCAGAAACACATGTAACAAGTACCAGTCTAGACTTCCAAAGTAGGTTATGTCTGCTAGTATTTATGAACTCCCTGCTTCTACAAAACTTGAAGTCCCAGTAATTTTGTAAAGGTCACACATTTCAATGCTTTTGAACTGTTCCAATTCAGAATAGCTCACACTCAAGTACCACAAGATTGCTTATGTGCCTTTCTAGTTTGATAGGGTGTCCATGTCTGTTCACTTTGCATAGTTTTTAGGGGGCATATACATGGTATTTTACAGAAGCCAGAGCTCTGATAGGATTCTACTTGGCTGTGGAGACCTGGCTGTTCTGCACAGTTGGGGGTTCTTTCCTCAAAAGCTTCCAGGGCCAAGAGTTATTCAAAGCACCAAAGGACTTTTGCTTCAAAGACATAGTGGAAGCATCAGGAAGAGTCAGTGGAATTCTACCCAGCCACATCTTAAAATATCCCCAGTGGCTGCCTTGAAGTATATTCAAATCCCAAGACATTAGGCATGTGGATGGGGGGAAAACACCACCAGAATTACGTGGTATTAATAATACAAGTACCCCTTAATTAATGAGCTCACCCTTGAATGGATATGACATCTAAGTACCTGACACAGTTGTACCCAATGCTCCATCCTGTTTAACGCAAAAGTGTTGCCCAAAGCTTTGTTCTGGTATCTGGACTCTGCTCCTTCCCCCATCTTCCAAGAGGCTGTTTGGAAGTGTGATATAGGAATGCTGGTGGGAGCCCTCTGACTGCAGCACAGGCTGGTTGGCTTTACAGTCCTTGGCACTGTGAGGGTTGTTGTCAGTATCCAGGGTCTCAGTGAGAGACTCACAAGTGGACAAAGTTGATTTTGGTCTTGATGACCTGGAATCTCCAGAAAGCTTGAGCTCCAGATTCTGAATCTTCAACAAGCACCAGGTCTTCAGCTCATCAACCAAGGAAATCTGTCAGAAAGAAACTGTAAATTACATGAACCTATGGTGAGATCCTGTGGTTCCTGGGCTGCTGAGGACATGTGGCAGGGACAAAGAGAAGCAAGCTGGGTAGCTGTGGGCTTAGACCCCCTGTTCAGATGTGCATGCTGCCACTGGGAATATTTAAAGGACTGCAAATCAGAAAAGCAGAGAACTATGCACTTAGCTAATGAAAGGCAGCCTCTTTAGTCCAAGTTTCACCTCTTAGATATGAATATGCTGCTTCCATGCAACTCTGAGTCCTCTCTCAGAGATGACTTGTTTAATTATACAGTCGATACTTTCTAAGTGCAAGGACCACCATGTGGTCATTTTTTAAGACTGAAATTCAAATTAGATACTTCTGGGGGACAGTTTTATACAATTACCAACCTCTGCTTCTCTGTTCATTCAGTGATAAAAGTTAGTCCCCCACTAAACGATAAATCACTAACAGCTTTCATATTACACAGATTCTTAATAAGCGTCAGCTGCAGAAGCATTTAAATAATGTAAAATAGGAGCAACACGTTTCATCCTGTTGTTCTATGATATCATGTATTTAGGTCAGGCCCTCCAAGGCACAAGGATATTTAGTCAGTGTGTTTAGTAAAGCCCAATCCAGTTTTTTCAGTTGTTTCAATTAGACCCAACCAAGCAGGAACAGCTGACATCGCTGATGCATCACTCCAGCATCTTGTTTCATAAATGGAGATTACAAGGGGATGGAGCACAAGCCTAGAAGTTCAGAAACCAATAAAATTCTTATGTCCCTTATGAAATAAAAATTAAAGCTGCCTTAGTTTGGTAAGTACTTTTCTTTGGAGAAGAGTGTTTGGTGGATGTTAGACCCAAGTATCTTGATCAGTATGTTATACAAGGATTATCATAGCTGTCAGTCTTTTTACATGGATTTGGAATGGTCTTAAAAACACTCCAGATATTTTCCTAGTGCAAAGTGTATTTCTCAATTCTTAGAATGAGAAAATGAACTGTATTTTAAATTCACCTTTGTCTGTGGAGAAACACAAACTTCTCAGCAGGTTTTAAATGGTGAGTTTTTGCAGAACCTGGAAGGGCAAGAGCTGCATCTCTATGGGAGCAGTTATTCTTGTACTGCTGGTTGAACAAGCATACAAGAAAGGACACTAATACACAGCTTGGAGATGGTGCTGTGTTGCTAACATCAGAGGAAAGAACTTCAGCCTTTTCATACATGGGGGGAAAAAGATCAGACAGAGAAGGGAGAGATTCCCAGGGCCCACAACCAAATGGATGAGAAGGAAAAGGAACAACACAGATCTTAGCGTTTTTTACTATTTGGATATGTTCCTGCATATGTCCTCTAATGAAGCAAAGGCTGAAAGCACGACTATGAAAAATTTAGTGGTAGAAATTTTTGCAAATCACTATGTTAGAAAAATGGTATTTTGTTGTAGATCCCACACTGGAGACACACCAAAATAAATTACAGCAGTGGGACTGGATTTCACATTCCTCATTTCTCATGCAAAAGCTTCATAAATTTGGTTTAGTGACTAAGATGGCGGATAGGAATAATTTGGTCTTTGAAGCTCCTTTACCTGTTTGAACAGACGAGGCACACCTCTGATATTTTCTGCCTGCTGGACTGAAATTCCTAAGCTGAGGTACCAGGGGATGGACTGAGAGGGAGTAGCTGTTTCAAGCCCTACCTGCCGCTTCTCCCCCTCACTCTTTTCCAGCTCCGTGTGCTGCTGCAGGCGGTGAAGGCACTCTGTCCTCTCTGCTGACAGTCGCTCGGCCATGAGCTTGTCCAAAACACGGAGCTGTGGGGAAAAACACAGTTCAGCTGAGATGCTCATCTTAGAAACCAAACTCCCATCTGTGAACTCTGTAAATCAAAGTACAGTCTGTCTTTTAGTCTTTGTTTCTAGGAATGCTTCCAACTACAATTAGATGTAGCTTGCAGAGATTCAATCACAAAATTATCAATGAGTAACTATTAAATTAAAAATAAAAAGTAATTTAGAGGATCTTGAATCTCAATGTGTACATAATTGAGCAAGAGGGATTTTGACAATTATGAACTGACCAGCCATAGGGCTGCCTTCTTTCCTTCTTAATGGCTCAAGCCCTTAAGAGTCCTTGTGTAAAGAAGCACCAGAAGCCACTTCACACATTAAGTGTGTTCTTTCTAAAGACCTTAATTTGTAACATGAGTTCCCAGTGGAATGTCACAGTTCCCTGGACTTGAGTATTAGAGTTCAGGTTTGGTTTTACAACACAAGAAGCAAAAAATCAATCATTACAATGAAAATATTAATTAAGTTTAGGATATGCTTCTAAATCATATGGGCAAGCAGACCTTCAGGTCATATGCTTACTTGATGTTGAGTTTTGCTTTCCATCTGGCCCAGCTTAATATTCATCTTATCTTGTACTGTCCCAAGCTCAGCTTTTATCTCTTCCACTGTTGCCTCCAGCTGATTCTCCAGTTTATTTATCAGGGGCTCACAACGACATCCATTTATGGGTGCCTGAAAGGAGTGATGATACATTTACTTGCTACATCCCACCACCCTCTTAGCACACTTGGAACATTATCACAGCCTCCTTCAGTCAGCCTTGGGTTCTTTTATCCCATGTACTGTATCTCACCCTCCTGACAGTATCTTACAGCAGCTCAGCAAATGGGCTGTTAGTTGAAAAAGCACAGCCTACACAAGGATTGATCTAATGTGTATGGACACAGCCTAACACACAGGAGTGTTGATTTCACTGGGGCTACAGCAGCACTGAGCTCAGACCCTGCATGCTGGCTGAGGGGATACCACATCACAGGCCTATATTCCATGTCTCGATGCTGTAAATCTCAGCTGTAAAAAAAATCTGATTTTGTGGATGTGTGTGTGCCATGTGCATTTGCCTTTTAACCTAATGCCAATAATGTGCTCTGTCCTTTTTCGGTACTGAATGGCAAGCCTCGCTGCTGCTGTTTGCCCTCACCCTCCTGGCATTCAGCTGCCCCTTGCCTGCTGGGCACTCCTCTGCCTGCCTTTGACTCATATGGCACCATCCCATGGCAGCTGCACTGACCACATTTAAATCTCTCAGGGACATGGTCACTAAAGGCTCCCTTAAGCAAGGACAGCTAAACCTCATCAGCTTCGTCTGCAGTCCAAAGGCAGAAAGTGGCTCCTTCAGGGGCTGTGCCAGTAGACCAAAGCAGCTGCTCTGAATCTG
This sequence comes from Pomatostomus ruficeps, assembly GCA_013400735.1. Classification (NCBI taxonomy): domain Eukaryota; kingdom Metazoa; phylum Chordata; class Aves; order Passeriformes; family Timaliidae; genus Pomatostomus; species Pomatostomus ruficeps. Next base: position 52,837 of record VYZT01062680.1, on the reverse strand, counting down.
TCTGCAGAGGAGCCTCCCTCTCTTCTTTAGCCTCATAGCAGTGTTTCATAAATTGGGGGTTATTCCCTTGGCAGGGAAAGGTGGGTAGTTTGCTGAGTGCTAAACAAAGCTTCAGAAGTACATGTACTCCAGAAATTATGTTTGCTATTCATGGCCTCAGGGCATCAAAGAAGACAGACAAGCAAAAAAGAAAAGGAGAGAGGAGCGTCATGTATTTCAGGAAATACTGTATGGGAGTCTAGCTCTATTAAGCTAATCTTTGTGAATAGATGAGATCTGTAGACAAGTCCTATCTGTTTTCTGCACCTTTCTGCTCCCCAAGTCCTTCCTATGGCCCATCAGATCCCCAGAGCAGGGAGATTCTCCTTTTGATGCATGAAAAGCCCTCCATCCTTCCTGATGTCTGCTAGAGGATAATTCCACAGTGCCCCTGTCTGGAAACCTCAAACAACACAGGAAGTGGTTGGAAAGCGGTAAGCAGCCAGTAAAGCTTTGAAGCCTGACTGGAATTATCTTCAGAATCTGCTGAAATTCCAAACTACAGGAAGGGACTGACAAGAGCTGATGGATGGATGCAAGAAGCTAAGGAAAAGGAAGGATAGACCTCCCAGGAGTAAAGGAGGGTGATATTAAGAAAACAAGAATACAGATGTCTACAGTGTCCACAGGATAATCTGATGACTGCTTTTATGCTTTCTTATAAATGTCTACTGGTAATTAATTGTGTAATAAAGTGACTAAAATATCATTCTCCAAACTGGAATAAATGCACATGGGCTGGTAGCTCCAGGTTTGTTTGTTTACCAGTTTCTACAGAAATCCTACCCTCAGTAAACACAGAATCCTCAAAGACATGTTGCAAAACCCAGAAAGAACTGGAACAAAATCTATTGAGCTTACTCAACCTCTTGGTTTAGGTAGTTAGCTTTCAGTGCTCACACCCTACTTTTCCTTGGAAAATCTCTTTGACATCTCCTATTGAAACTCTTATTGTTTCAAAGTATATCATGAAAGTTCTCGTGTCATTTTCAACCACTGTTCACCCCTTATCTTTGCAGATCAAAACTACTGAAGTGTATCTTCTTTAACAGGCACAAACCCAGCTTACTGTTTGGCAGCGTTCAGCCCAAAATGCAGCTGAAGCCCAAGCGAGGAAAATCAATCCCAAGTCATGATTTTATGCCCCTAAGAGTGCAGTTAATGGAGCATATTTTCTATCCCAGCCCCATACACTGTTCCCAGTGTCTCCCTCTGTGAGGGCAGTGGCTCACCTGCATCACCTTCCCGTCCTTCCCTCTGTAGAGTGTGTAGAGCTGGTAGGCTCGGACCTCGTGGGGAGGGGGCGGAGAGGAGCAGTGGTGTTTGCTTCTACGCTTAGGCACATTTTTCTGGGGCTGAGGGAGTGTCTGCTGATCGGCTGGGGAGATGGGGTCTGACAGTGCTGAAACCTGCATAACATACACACAATGTTTTGCCTATATGAGCGCCTTGGTAAACTATTCCTGGTGGGAATGGGGCAAATCCATTCTGACAATTACAGCAAAAATCAGTTTTAGCTGAAGACTACCTCTGCCCCAGAAGCACGGTGGGGCTGCTGCCCCAACACTCCAAAGGGACACCCACACCACTTCTGAATAGCTATCCCCTCTCTCTGCTGTTTTAAATCTACTGATACCTTTTCCTTTGGCTTTTTCTTTTTGCTCTTTTTCCCTTTGGGATCTGGTGAGGCTGATCGGGGTTTATCCTTCAGATTGTTCTTCCTCTCTGTGGGCTGGTCGCTGCTCGGTGTGTCGTCAGCAGCTGAGACACTGCCCTGCTTTAGGCAAAGAAAGGGAGTTCAGAGCAGTTGCAGAGATGGGGAAAAGGAGCCTCTTCTTTGATTGCCCAGTTTTAAGCTGCTCTGCACATGTGAGTGGGAAATGCTTTAGCAGCAGAGCATGACAGACTGCCCCAGGCAGCTGCCGGGGCCACGCACAAGTGCTGGCTCCAAACAGACTGAGTCCTCATGGGTTTTAGTGACAGTCCCTCCTCACAGCAGATCCAGCTGGTAATGCCAGGCCGTACCTTGCTCTGTACCACCTCATCCCGCGGCACCGACTGAGCTCTCCTTTCCTCCTTCAGTCTCTCTCTCTTCTTCCTCAGGCTTCTCCCACGGTTAAAATGCGAGACCTGAAGGCAGACCACACTGTTACTCAGTGATGTCATGCTCTTTCCTACCACATAGCTCAAGTAATAGAGCAGAGTTTTCTTTGTCTGTCTGAAAGACAATGGATAAAGGAGAGTGCACAGCCAGATGGACACTGATGGGCCAAGCAACATGGGTGTTTATGGCTGTGAAAACACACCACCAGTGAGCTCAGTCTGTTGGGGCACTCTGCTGTCCCCTAGAACACCTCCTCTGCTGTCCTTGGGCTGGTTCCCAAGCCAAGCCCAGCCTTCTTCATGCAGAGATGACAACGAGGAGGAGGGCAAGGATTGTGCCTGGTCCCATGCCCTCCCACCTGCCTCCTGGCCTGAAGAGTATTGCAGCATTTCACACATAGCTGCAAAGTATAAACAAGACAAACATTTTGTCCCCATTGCAAAGCATCCTCCAGTGCTAACCACCATTCTGGGGATGGGATATGCCTGAGACAGGCAGCAGAGTGACACAACTCAGGAGCTTCTGGGTACAGGGCAACTTTCTAACCCCTGGGCCACTGCAGGGAAAAAATGCCTCTGTTTCACCCTCTGCCAGTCAGCACAGGGAGACCTCAGACAGCATTTCATATGCAGAGGCTTAATCTGCACAACTTGCTTGCCTTGGGGGCTGAAAAGCTCTGTGTCAATGAACCTGAGGCCAGCCCACAATGCCAGCAGAAATGTAGAAACCTGTCACAGCAGAAGACAAGGAGCAGGAGATGCAGCCTCCCAAGGTTAAGTGGCCTCAGCTCCATATGTATATGTGTGTTGGGGAGAGATGTGTACCGTACCTGTGATGCTTTAGTGAGCAGGAGTGCAACCTCGGGGTTATTGTGCTGTCTGGCAACCTCTAGAGGGGTCTGGCCTGCCTGAGAGGAAAAAGAAAACACTTCCTTTGAAACACAAGCTACTGGAAAAGTGGAATTTCTCCAAGTTCAGTACATACTCTGTGCACAAGAGTAAAGTGACTAATTACTTTAATTTACCCAGATATAATTCAACACTTCACAACCAAGTATTTTCTACCAACCCTATGAAGAATGTTGAAGGGACTCTACATTAATATAAAATACCAAAGAAGCTCTGTGTCCTGCTTACATTGTTGACAACGGATGCATCAGCCCCTGCCTCCAGCAAGAGCTTCACCACTTTCTTGTGATTCAGAGCAGCAGCTACATGGAGTGCAGTATCCCCTGCCTGCAAGTCAGAAAGCAGAAAACAAATTTGTGACACAAGTCCTTGGGCCTCATCCTAAAGAATTCACACCTTTCTAAAAGATGCTCAGAGGTGAAAAAACTTACACTTACTGTTTCAACAACTAAGCTTAAATAAGGCCTGGTCAGTAAAAAACAACCGAGTGGGGAGGAAGATGACAGGAGGGGGCAAAGAGCTACTTCAGCCTGGGTTTGAGAAATGCAGCTGGGGTGCTGGTGATCTGATTTATCTAAACCAAGTGACACATGATGCAGCTCTACCTCCAGCAAACAGATACGACATCTGAGGGTAGAACAAGTTTTCCCACCACAACCTTCTCTTCCTTTTTTTTCCCCCCTGGTTTGATTATTTGGTGTGCAGGTGGTCATGTATCACATTACTCAGAAATACTTCAAGTAAGTACTGGCAGTGAGATGGCTGGCACTCTCTTCCTCAGGAAAAACTGATTTTGCATCAGAGCCAGGAGGCAATCCGGGTCCAGCACTAACACACTGCCCTGCCCTTGTCCTGGTGCAGTGAGGTGAAGACAGCCATGATCAGATCTGAGCACTGGTAACAGAGCCAGCAACTGTTCAAGTGAGACCAGACACGTGTGTATAATGCCCTCCTGTCTCCCTGGTCTTGCATTTTGCCTTCATAAAATTAGATCTCCTTGGGACTACTGGTTATCTATTGCTTGTTGCTAACGTAGATGAGGCGTACTCCTAAATCAAATCATTCTATGGGCAAATACTGAACAACTTCGGGTAGTGCTGGGGAATGAAGGAAAGGGATGTCTGTCTGGGCCAGGTTCACACCAGTTGATCTTAATATTCAGTAGCACATTTTGCAAGTTAAAAAACTCATTTCCAAATAAAATAAAATTACATAGTAAATTTAACATGCTGAAACTCATTTTGTTTGCTGCAATATCTCCTAGTGAAGAAAGAACATTAAACATACAGTTCAGAAAACATCTTTATGATCCTCAACTACACATGGAAAATTTCCCAGGAACATGAGAAAATGTGGTTAAGCACCACATAAATGTTTATTTAGCAGATTTAACACATGTTAAGATACTAATTTTGTTCCCTTCTACCACCCAATTCGGCTATGCTATAGGTACAGCAAGCAATTACTTCTCTATTAAACAATCATGGATGATCAATCCTAGGCTGGGCTGATCATTACTTTGAATTTAGAGCATACTTTGTCTTCACTTTTATGTCCTCTTAATTCCCCCTACTGTAAAATGCAGCAAAGAAAAGTATTGCAGAGGAATTTGCACTTTAGTAGCATCTAAATGCCAGTGAGCTGTGCTTCACAATGTCTCTGTAATGGCTGTAAGATCATTAAATCACCTCATAAATAAGCAATGCTTTAAAGAAATAATGCAAATGTGATGGCAAAATAATAAACCACTGATATGCCATTACTTTAAGGCTATTCTTAAAAGCTTAGGCATTTGGTGGTACAGTGGAACACACGGAGTGAAGCGGGATTACTTGGGTAGCAATTCCTCTTCCCAACAACTGGCCGTATGCAAAGGGCACAGAGTCACAATGAGGTTCATGCACTGACCTGGTTCTTTTCATGGACAGAACAGAAAGCACTGAGCAGCACCCTAATGATGGGCAAGTGATTATAACGAGCAGCCACATGCAGACAGGTATCTCCTGCCTGCAAACAGAAACAAAGCTCTGAGCATGTAATCACAGTGAGAAAGCCTGTACTTGTCATGGTGTTCAGGGATGAAATAATCCTATTAAATCAGAAAGAGCAGTAAACACCACACACCTCCACAGAACAGCAATGCTGTTTTCTCTGCAGTACAAAATCTGCTATCATGGATGGGAAAGTTTAGCAAGAGCTGGGGTCAGGCAAGGTGAGAGCATGAATTCTTGAACCACTGATGGGAAATACTGGAAAATACTGGAATTATAAAATGCTATTTTACTGGCACTACAAACCCTGAGTTAGTTATATTTTCCCATTAAATCTGTTCTTCTAAACCACAAACCAATGCAATTTGGAATCTCAACTTAGGGTTGCACATAATGTAGGAAAACATGAGGAGTGGGGGCCAGAGGAGCATTTCTATGAAGGGTGGCATTTGTGCAGCTGAGCCTGGGAGCTGGGACCAAAAACCCAGGGGTTTCCATTTCTCTGCCCACTTTGTTATCAAGCAGGGACAAAAACATCTGGCTTCCTTTCATAGATTGTTTTTTTCTTTATCTTTCATGCCAGAATCATTATAAAATAGGATGAAAGCTGTCTGAAACTGAAGCCACCTTTAATCTACCTCACTTGACAGACCAACACACAGTATATGTGATCTGCAGATCTGAAGCCTTTCACCACTGTCTCTGCAACAGCAAAACCCCATTTGGCTCCTTCTATCTCTGCTCAAGAGATGGGTACAAGTAGTGCATTGCTCAGTCCTACTAAAAGAATTCCTGTGCATGGTGAATACAATGGTTGCGTAGTGGGGTTTTTTCAACACAATTTGTAATAAAAATCATAGCTTAAAGCCTTTCTGACTATTTCTACAAGTTAAAGCAATATAGCTAAAACAAAATCACATAAAAATGAACATGTTATTTCCAAAACTCACATTATTTTTGAGGTCTGCTCGAGATCCTCCAAGTAACAAAACACGAGTACTCTGGGAATGGCTATTCTGGCAAGCCAGGTGAAGAGGTGTGTTACCTGCCTTAGAGAAATACAGGAAAATATAAAAGCCATATTTAGAAATTGGACATAGGCATTAAAAAATAAAACCTCACAGGTCCTCACACAAGAAGATCTACCCAAGGGTGGGAAACTGTTGTTTTCCCAAAGATATTAGGTGAACAAACCCAGAGACTGAAATCCCTACTTCACTGTGGCAATGGCTTACCTGTGATATAATAAAGGCAGAAATTGGACAGTCTAATGATATCTGCATTGGTCAAATCTGTTTACAGGAAGAAAGAACTCTAGAAACTGTCTCATTCATTAGTCTCAAACAGCAGTATTAAATATTTAATTTAAAGAATTGTAACTCTTGTGTTTCGGGTTTGCCCCATGCACAGACACAAAAAACTGAACTGCCATGGTACGGGACCTTTGATCCCAGCCACGACTGCTGCAGGGTATTGAGCAGACCAGGGTCACAACTCCTGTCTCCTTATGGTTGTAGCACAAACTAGCTCAAAGTCTGGCTGGGTCTGCAGGTGCTCTCACTGGGCAGGATACAGATTTTAGGCTATCAAGAAGCTTTGATGTTCAGGAGGCACACCAGTCCCCAAGCTGAGATGAGAAGGAAGGGCAGAAAGCCACCCAAGCCCCAGAGAATAACATGCTATGGTTCCTCAGAGAAGAAAATGTGCAGAAATGGACAGAAATCAAAGAAGTGTTGGCTTGTGTATTGTCTTTCTAGCACGATGAACAATTTTATTGGTCTGACAAGCTTTTCTGGCAGCATTTGGCTTTTGTTGGCCTGAAAACATTCAGGGTTTTTGGCTCTTGGGAGCTAGAAATTAAATCACCTCAGGTAATAAGGTTTACCAGGCTTACAAAACTGCCTGTTCACCTGGATTATGTCCTTTAATTTGTCCCCCTTGCTTTCAAGACACAGATCAAAGCTGCAGGGTTTGAATTATAAAAGACCAAATCCTTCCCATCTTCTGCTGCTTCACAGGTTTGGCAAATCTAGCAGCCCATATCTGTCCCATCCATCCAAAATCACACAATGCCCAGGTGTAAGTCAACAGCCCGTGGGATGCTCCTGCATATGGCACTCAACCCTGGCTGCCAGAAAAGCTGTCAGAATGATAATGCCTTGTCATCAGTGACATAAAAAGCTGAGAGAACAGAGAAACCATTTTGGGATTAAGTAGACTTAAGCTCTTCATTCTTCTTGAAAACAAAAGGGGTAAGAGCACGTGCAAGCATGCATGATTCCCACATTTTTCAGCAGCTCCTGAGAATGTATCTTGTCCATTAAAAACCACCCAAAGAGTGAAACGCAAAGGGTAAGGCTGTGTGGGTAAGACATCAAAGCACAGGAGCTGCTCAGGCAGTATTTAAGTTTGCCAGTCATATTTCAGCCATCAACCCTGCTGAGCTGTTTTGTGCACATACTTTCCCAGAGAGGTTGCCTCCAGCTGACATACACTGGATTGTAAGCTAAATCTTCTAATTCCCTGAGGCACCCAAGCATGCAGGATAACCAGACTTGCATCTTGAAGCCCACACCTTTGTACAGAACTATATGTGCATACACAGACATATATATCCAGTGATAGGAGCAAAATGGTTCACAAGGCTTTATAGTCAAGCACGGGAAGTTTTCTAAAGTACCCTTGATACAAATTTAGGTGGACATTACAGCAAAAGTAATTACAGAAAATAAAAATTGGTAGTTGAAATAACATAAAAGAAGGAATACACATAAAATAATATTGAAGATGATGCAATTTCAGACCACGAAGTCACCACAATTGTACAAACATTTGCTTCTATGGTGCACATATACACATGCACATACGGAAACACTATGCCCAGGCAACATGCTTTTTTAATCTAAATTTTAGACTTTGACCAGCTTTCTTTCCCAGCCCCTTTCTGTTGTTGTTTTAGAGACACATTTACCAAAAATGTTCAGAGATCCCCTAAAGCCATCCCAAAGCCCTCTCCCTGCCATGCAAGGCACAGTGCCAGCCGTGTGATCTGACCAATCCAGCAGCACAGCCACCCAAACCCTGACTCTGCTCACACCACGGGCTGCTACCACCATTTCCTAGACTATTACATTAACTTCTGAATTACCGGAGTGCCCCACAATTATAACAATTAGAGTGGAACTAAAACTCTTTACTTTGTTATTCTTTCCTCTAAATGGCTCTCAAGGTATTATAAATACCAAAAGGAACATAATCCAGGTTTATTACAAGATTCTGGGAAGAGACTATGCTAATATATTAGGAAGAACTTAGTAACAAAAGGTACTTTTTTGTTGTTGTTTGTTTCTCTCTGTGCCTTACATTCCTTTGGCTGTTTAATTTCTGGAAAAAAAACCAATTTTCAATACCATTTTCTTACTAGTACAATTCATTTCCATTTTCAATCACACCAATCACAATGAATCTCCTCAGTATAAATTAGAGCACCATGGAGATTTCCACAGGAATGGCAGTGTTCCTCAGCTATAATTAATGTATCATTCAATGCGTTATTGAGTTTCTCCTGTGTCAGCTGTCAAAATATGAGTTTCCTAATGCCTGTGGATGAACCATCCAGGCGTGATAAATTAAAAGAAAAAGAAGAAAAAAGTCTCTCTAAGAGCTGGTCCCCCACCTGCTGAGAAATGCCATGGCCAGAAATCTCCAGTTCTGAGAATCAGGCACCTTAGAGGAGAACTGAAAGCTCCTCCTCCATGGGTCTCACCTTGTTCTTGGCAAGAACGTTGGCTCCTGCTTTAACAAGCACTTTGGCAGACTGACTGAATCCATGCCAACAAACTTCATGAAGAGCAGTGTTCCCATCCTGAAGAGCACACACACAAGAGGAGAAGGTTAGGGGCTGTAGAGCCAACCTACTCTCTTAAAAATATTTTCATTGCCTACTAGCTTATTTTCTATTTTATTTTTAGAAGAGGATAAAAATACTGTTATTTGTCTGGAACTTGGAATTAGTTCCAGACAAATAACAGTATTTTTATCCTCTTCTAAAAGGATCAAAACCACGACATTTTTAATGTGGGATTCCCAGGTTTCTGGGATAATCATGGGAACTGTGCAGTGTTTTGCGTAGGGCGTAGTATGGTTGTACATTCCTTTAATTCATCCCTTGATGAGCTGAGAACAGACTCTTAAATCAAAAACTATCAGCCTAATATAAAAGCCTAACTAAATCAGAAGCAATACTAAATTTGTATTAAAGAGATGGTACAGCCTTTTTTTCAATGTAATTGTTCCAATTACTCTTGAAGCATCAGACACTTGCTAAGGAGTATAAACTGTAACATTCTCTCTGAGACTTTAACATTATTGACTGCCAAGGCTGCCATCCCACCGGGATTTTGTTTTGCCTGTTACCTTGTCTTGTCTGTCCAAAGCACAGCCCTCTTGAATCAGAGTTGCTATTATATCAGTGTTCCCTACAACAGCAGCCCGGTGCAATGCTGTCTGGTCACCCTGCAAAAAGAAGCAAATTTGTAATTGGTACAATTCCCACCCCATTTTGACTCAATGCAAATGCAGACAACACACACAGGGAGCTGCATCTTCAACACACATACTGTTAAAATCCAAGCTGCCTTTGAAAACAGTCCCCATAAACAACTACCATGAAAGTTTCCAAGATTAATGAAGTTACTGAAAGTATCAGAGAGCTACAAACCATTTACAGAATTTTGCAAGTCATCACAATCCCATATACAGTGCTGAAGCATTCTGAAAACATGGCAGTATTAGAAGGCAGTGAATTGAACACATTTGGCTCTACATGTCTAATAGTCATCAGTGTCTGTAGGGAACTAAAGAGAATTACAGGCTGTCGTAATTCATCATAATGATCCTCCAGGACTTACACTAACTGGATAAGGCTCTCCTGTTCTGGCTCTGATTGCTCCATCAGCCCTGCTTAGGATAAGGAGCATGAGATGAGATTGGTCTCTTCAGCACCTCTGATGAATTTACCAATTAGTGCTAAGAGCGGAGGCAACTTTATGACGAGGACCACAACTGCAGGACCATCCCCTTGTTTTACTCGAGCAACTGAGCCATCTTGAGGCCCAAATGACCTTCATTTCTCATTGACCCTCCACAAGGAAGTCTCTTACATCAGTTTATTTCCTTTATGGCCAACTTTCCAAAAGAAATTATGCCGACATGGTCATCTTGTCTGACTGCCCATCTACCTCCTCTCCAACAGCTGCTGAACTCATTTGCTGAGCTAGAGCCCAAGGTTAGTGTTCTGCAATCCTCCCAGAAACTGAAGACTAGGGGGACTTAAACCACTGTCCCTGCCCACCAGGGGTTATCTGTATGTTTTTATGTACCTGTTGGTGAGAACCTGATAAAAGAGGGCCAAGAGAAGGATTTATGAAGCAGTGTGTAGGGATGTAAGACAGGAATGAGTGGGAAAATGAACTACAGTAGCTCCACTGCTGCCACAACAACCAGTCTTGACTTTCCTGTGAAGCTGCTTTGAACCAGGAATGCTGAAACACAGCCTGCGTCCAGGAACAAAGACAGGCTTCAAAGATGCACACAGGCTTTTTTGGGATGAATAAACAGATTGGGAATCCAATCCATTTCTGTTTATCTAGACAATGGTCACAACAAACACACATGGGACAGAGATATGCCATGTGTCCTAAAGGAAAGCTTGCGGGAAGCCAAGTCCTAAATAGATACAACACTTCTCTGCTACAAGTCTTTATCAGATAATAGCATATTATATTAAATACTAAAACTAGAGGAATTTCTGTATTTTCTGTTCTAGAGTGTCCAAGTCTTTAGATAACTGGCTTATTTGAACAATTTTTTCTCAAAGGCAATTAAGAGCTGACTTAACAATTGCTCTTGGTAGGGTTCTTTTGTGCTAATGACACCAAAATAGTTATTAATCTATTCAAAAATGAGCATTGCGAACCAGAACCTTTCAGTCATCCCTACCAGTAAATCATTAAATTGGCTTATAATCATGAAGTTGATTTTAAAAAATTGTGTTGAAGGTGCTTTTTAAAAACCTATTTTTTTTGTTTGTTTCTAGAGGTTACATACTTGTTCTGGTTTTAGTAGAAAAGAGGAGGCCATAAAGATGGCTCCTGTGAGAAGTTTCTAGAGCTCTTCACCATTTCCAGCAGAGCCAATCTCTGATGGCTCTGAAGATGATGGACATGCCACTGGCCATGTTTGAACCAATTAAAAAAGTTAGTTACGCCTCTGTGATAACATATTTAAAGAAAAATCAAAACAAAATGTACACGCAGCTGCTTTTAGTTAGAAAAAGAAGAAGATGTGAGAACATGTAAGAGAAAACAACATAGAGACACCAAAGTCAATAGAGAAAAAGAGAGAAGAGGTGCCCCAAGCTCTAAAGCTGAGATTCCTCTGCAAGCCGTAGTGAGCCCATGGTGAGGCAGGGTGTCCCCCTTGCAGTCCATAAGGTCCATGAGGGATGCAGAGCCACCCGCAGTCCGTGGGTGAGGTGCCAACATTGGAGCGGGGAGATGTTGGAAGCTGCAGCAGCCATGGATGCCAGAAGAAGCCGCAGGAGCCGTAGACGCCAAGAGAAGCCGTAGCAGGTGCAGCCCAGTGAGAGACAGAGACTGAGATAAAAGTCCCGCAGTTTGTGAAAGAAGTGTCCACGCTGAAGCAGGTGGATGTCGGAGGAAACGGAAGTCCAAGTGAGAAACCCAGTTAGAGAGAGAGGGGCCCCCTGCTCCCATGCTGGAGCAGTTTGTCCTTGGAGGACTGCATTCCATAGACAAGAAAAACCACGCCACAGAGGTTCACAGAGAACTGTCTTTTGTGGGAGGGACCCCACGGCAAAAGTAAAAGAAAAAACTCCTCTCCCTAAGCAAGAGAAAAAGATCTTAGAAACAGACTGACCTGAACCCCCACACCCTGCCCCCCTTGCACTGTTAGTGAGAAGAAGGGAGGAGTGGAGAGTGAAAAGAAAAGTGTCTTTTAAAGGTTTAGTTTATTTCTCATATCCTCCTTCTAACTCGGATAGTAATAAATTTCACTTTTGCAACTTTAAGCTGAGCCTAGTTTGTCCTTAGAGCGTTTTCTCCCGATTCCTTATCTCATAGATTCCTTAACTCATAGACCTCTAAATTAATTCCCTTGGGTTTTTTTTCCCCTCTCATTCCCTCATCTGCCCAGCTGTAACAGGGGAGGGAACGAGTAAGTAGCTGCCGTAAGTGCCTAGCACTTAGCCAAAATCAAAACCACAACAATACTTTTATTTTTGTTCTTGCAACTGGAAATGTATTTTAAGAGACAAAGACAGTAATGCTTCCAGGAAGTGGAACTTCCAGAAAAACAAGAAGTATTGGAAAATGGACAGCACAGCGAGTGCTCTGAACTTAGATATTTGTTCCAAATTCAAAGACAACCAAAATGTTACAGAAAATGTCCAAATTGTACCATCTCACAAGTACAAATGTGAAATAGTTACCAGTTACTATGACTACATGGAAATCTGCTCACCAACAAACTGAGGAAGAATTTGATATCCGGTTTTTGATAATGGCACAGCTACTGTTACTGCAGTAGTGAGTCACATGGGACAGTGCAAAATCATTTTATCTATCATGAAGTGGAAAGTAATCTGACAACCATCCCCTGTCAAGTGGTACTGATGCACCAGCAAACCTACAGGAGATATTATAAAACAGACTAAAACAAAATGGAAACTGCCATTGCAGTGGATGGAATCTGAACAATGAATGGTTGGTTCCTACAGCTTTACAGTTGGGAAAATTACTGTGGAGAAGACCAAATCTGGGACAGGAATGGATCATACAGGATTTGGTTTGTGATTAAGGATCTTACTGGGACAGCTTAAATCAAGGCTGTTCCTGTCCCCATCCTAGTAACTATGGTGAGGTCAAAGACTATTCAGCTTTTGGTGCTTTGCTGATATGACAGCTACTTCTAACAGCATTTAATTTAAATTTAAAGCAAACACATTTGTCTATTTGGGAAGTGGGCAGCACACCTCACTGCTGCAAGACCAGGTCTCCCTTGGTAATCCCAACCCATGTGCTGGGAAGCCATACACTGGGAATACAGAGCAGTACTGGGACAGCTTCAGCCATGCCTAAGCTTTGTCCCAAAATATATTCTGGTCTCTGAAATGGAAGCCAACGTAGTTGAAGTGACACAAGTCCCACCAATGCCAGGCTCAGGTGCCTCCTGCCCAAGGCATGGGCTTTGGTGCTGACATCTTCCCTACACGAGCATCCAGGAGTAAGGTCCAACCCACACCCTGACTGGACAAAATAAATGCCTCATCCATGAAGCAGGGAGCGTCAAAGGAGATCTCAAACCTTGTTTCACCAGCTGAGGCACCTTCCAGTGAAGAGAGGGCACGTATCAACATCCTGGTGAGGGTCTGTGCCTACCACCACCTGACCCCTCAGCCAGCAGGAGAGGGCAGCACCTGGTCCACTGTTCCTTTATACCTCAGCACAAACATTAACCTTAAACTGCTTAAAGTGCTGTAGAAGCTGAATCACCAAGTTGTCATGGCTTCTGTGTGAGAGTCACTGAGCAACCCAGCCATGGAGGGCACAGCCATCCTATAAATAACAGTGCCTGCACCACTGCACTCTAACCTGTCTTCCCTCCCCATCAGCAGTGGAGCAAATCCCTGCCTTGCCTTTCATGGAATCTGAGAAAACAGATGAGTTGTGGTTTTTTCACAGCAGGAATTTTCAGGCAATGCAATCACTGACTTGTATACCTTTTATTAATTGCTAAAGTAACCATCTCTGAAAGCACTCACTAGAATTCTGCCTTTAGCAAAGCATTAGGGGTCTGTTCCAGAGGCTCAGAGAGCAATTACACCAGTAAATGGGTATTAACTGTCCAGACTATTATGCTGGGCACAATTTATGATCCTATTTGCAAGAGATGTATGCCTTAGGAACAGACTGCAGATCAGTAGCAATGAAGGGAGACAACTCCAGTGCCGTGTCACAGAAACATGACCTTGACGGAAACAAGTCTGCCCAAATGCAGATGTGGGCCCAAAGCCAAAAAGATTTAAGTGAGGCTCAGTAGAAGTAAGGCACTAAAGCCTACACTAGTGAATCTTAAACCTCCTTCCTCAGACTCTGCCTAGCCCTGAAAGCAATTCAGGAGATTCCACTCCAGCATGTCCATGCCCTGGTCATGCACAGCCCTAATGCAGGCAGCTCTCATCCTCTATCTGGCCCTGTGAGTGCCCTCATCACACACCTGATGGAAGAAGCTCCACGCATGTTGCATGTATGGCCACCACCCTACAAAATGAGGCCAGTGAAGGAAGTGGCCACTGACTCTTCCACAGTAGCCCAGAGGTAGCAGTACTCGCCCAGTTTGTCTTGCCGTGACAGCACTGCAGTGTTGAAAAGTTCTCCACTTTTAGGAAAAAATCTCGGTATTCACCAGGATAGTAGGAGGCTGACAGTGGGGGACTGGGATAGAAATCTGCATCCCCTGATACAGAGGATGCAAGACTGCACATCTGAGAGCTCCACCTGTAACGGGGCTCCTGCACAGCAAGAGGTACACTTCCAGAGGGGGGAACCGTGCTCTTTACAGAGGGCTTAAACGCCTGCTTTCAGGAGAGGCTTACAGGCTGGGTGTCCCAAAGAAAGGCAGACACCTAAATCGCGACTTTTCCCCATGGACTTTGGCATTGCCCTTTCTTTAGCACTTCTCTGTTGGAATGGCTGGTGGCATTTGCTCAGTGTCCTGGTGTTTGCAACTATCTCTCTGAGCTTCCTCATGTGCTGACTATCTTGAAACAGTGGATGCACCCACTGGGAACAGGCACTTGGAAACTGGGCAGGCATCTATTTACATCTGAAGTTCACCCCAAGGGAAAGGAAACAACACAAGTGCCTTCCAATACAGTCTCAGATAGACTTCTGACAGCTCTCCTGGGTTACTAGAGTCTCTATTATAGACTCAGTGGACCCAAATTAATGAGATTTGGTTTACATTAGTCTGTAATACATGTTACCTTTTCCTTTCTTTGATTTAAAAGCCCCAACCTATAACCACATTTTTTCCTGCACATTCCTATTCTCCAGAGCATCCAACAGTTGTACAGTCTCCTTTAAAGCCCTTCTCCCATGTCACACTTTGCCTCCTCACTTCTGTGTTTGCAGAAATCAACAAACTATCTAGCTACAGAAGAACTGCACCAAAATTATAAAATCACAGAATGATTTGAGTTGGAAGAGACCCTAAAGACCATCTGGTTCCAACTCCCCTGCCATGGGCAAGGACACCTTCCACTAGACCAGATTGCCCCATCCAGCCTGGCCTTGAACACTTCCAGTGATAGAGCATCTAAACTTGAGCCAACCAAAAAATAAACAACCAAAACAACCAGCAAGAGCTCATGGCTTCAACCCCTGATACAAAGTGCTGAACAGCACTTGTAAAGTCATATAACATAAAATCAAGCCACTACAGTCACAATACAAGTATCAAAATATTCTAAAGTTGAAGTATAACTGAGTGTTAATTACTTGCAGGTGCATACAAGCATATGTGGATATCCTGAAGCAGCTGTACACAAAGGGAACTGAATATGCTCTCATGTTTCTCCAGGTCTCTGTGCTGCTCTCCTCCTCTTTTGCTCCAGAGAGACACTCATGATACACAGTTAAGAACAACCTCACTCTGCACAATAAATGATGATGCATGACCAGCAAACGTGATCAAGGCATGAAAAATAATCATGAACAAAAAAAATCACAGCTTAAATGAAATGGGACCACAGGAATAAGCCACTTTGCGTATTTTCATTCAGCTAGAAATGATTATGAACCCTGGGCTATTGTTCCATTCGAAACTAATTTTCTGCTCCTTAAACTGGAGCTTCCAGAAGGGAAGTTTCGGGGCCTCTGGCCTTTGTTTTAAATTTTTCCCAGTTAGATTTTCAAGGGCGCAAGCAAGGGCAGGAAACTGGATGCAGAGCATGGAGCACCAAGCAGGCCATGCAGCACAGGCAGCTCAGCCATGCTGGAGTGCCACTCCAGGGATTCACAGCATGCACTGGGACAGGCGTCAGGCACACGGCAGGGCTGATGCATGAGAGTTCTAACCTCCTTCTCTCTCTCTGATCTTCTAGGTTCCTTCCTAGCCTTTCTCTTCTGGTTTCTCTTATTTTTTTCATCCTTGATTTCCTTCACCGGGACAACCTTCTCCTGGACTATTTCTGAGGTGTGTGCTGTATGGACACTCATTGACCACTCAGAGATGGCATTGGGATCCCAGTAAGAGTTGTCAGTATTGGCAGGGAGAAGGAAAGAGTCAGCTCCCGGAGTGGCATATTCTACAGAGCTGGACTCCACCCGCTGAAATTCGTAATAATCCCACTCCAGGCCACTGGAGGTCATTCTTCAACTAATTCTTAAGGCTTCTACCGCGTTTAGGGAATATATCTGTAGAACATGAAAGGGAGCATTTTAATCTCTCCACAACATTTAGCAGCTTTTAAGCTTCTGCTTATCATCTGGCAAATTAAAACTTAGTCTTGAATTTGATCAAAACTCCAAAATAAAATGTTTAGGTTTCTCTTGGTATTTAGAAAAATAAAACATAGGTCATCTTTTTGGATTTTTGTGAGATATCACAAAAATGCCATAGACCAAAATCAACAAAATATTTTGTTTTTCAGTTAAATATAATAATCCCCACTCTCACAGGCATTTTCATATCTGAACTTAAATCTGTATTCCTGAAAAACAGCAATGAAGGTGTTAATTAACACTTGAGACTAAGATGCCTTCACTGCCACATAAAAGCACACAGTAAAAGTGACAGAAGGCATAATCAATAAAAGCGACTACAAACATATTCTGCGGAGCATAAACTGTAAAAATCAATTATACAAGGAGAAGCCATAAGCAGAGAACCTTCACTGAAGACCTATGTAAAAGGAAAGCAGAAATATTTTAGTTAATACCTATCACAAGCAAAAATCTTCATTTGGAGTTTTAGACTTCCTCCTCCTACAAGACAAAGCCAGACATATCCTTTGAGATTCAACAGCCCCTGAGACTCTCCTCAATCCCAACCAAATTACTGCTACTACTAAATACAGAGCTACACACCAAAATACATTTTAAAGAAACAGTATCTATGAATCCAGTATGCATCTACTCTTCTCATATTAATCACCACATTCAGAAGCAGTACCCAATTGTGAACAAAGCCCCTGAGAAGCTCACAAGATAATATGTCTTCTATGAGCTGCGTATTTCTACAAGTGCAAGACTCTTCACTGAACTGAAATGATGCTAAACACCAATTAACTATTTTTCCATCATGGCTATAATATTTACATATAAACAGCCTAGATTTTATTCCTGAAGGATTAAAACAAATGAACCAGACTTATTCAAAAAACTGTTTCCACAGAAACCCAATTTGGCAAAATTCTTCTCTCAGGAAAACTGGCTGTATTTGTAAAGCATCTGCAATTTTGTCTTAAATACCTAATGAATCATTTCTGCTGGGAGAAGTCAAAAAGCATACCCAGGATACAGCTGAATAAACCGATTCTCCCATTGCACTTGCAAATCTGCTCCATTTCACAGATGGGCACAGGGAAAGAATAAAGAGTGCAGGAAGCAAATTTTCTTCCTGGAAAAACAAGTTTCCCTGTAGAAAACTGGCCACATCAGTACCCCAGCCCCAAGCTCGTCAGGCAGACCGCTCATGTCTCACGGGGAATCAGCTACTCATGCAGAGAAAGAAACCAGTTTTCAAATTGCTGTAGACATTTAACTCTCTAGATCAAAACAAATTCCCAAGAACATTTTCAAAAGGCACCTAGACATTTCCAGTGTCCTTCTACTAGTCAGACAGGTGCCTCTGCTAACACCTTTGGACCTCTATGGCCTTTGAGGACGCTCCACCTAATATATTACAGGCGGAACAAAAGCAACCCTTCTTGCAACTTCTTCCAGCGTACCATCAGAAGTTAGAAATTAATTTGAAGAAATCATGGTTATTTGACTGCTGTTGCACATTTCAGCATACACTTTTTTTCACCAGTGAGGGAACTAAAACTATGTTACCTGTCACTCCAAAGTGCCTTAAAGCCCAGTCCAAGGTTAGAACTACTCTTACAGAAACCCAAGAAATTCCAGTAACTTACACGTTTTACCAAATGAAAACAAACTGCCATTTGCTAAATTCGAAGCTGGTTTTTGTGCTGATGCCTCTCCACACAACAACCTCAGAGATGTGACCACCCCCACACAACAACCTCAAGATGTGATCATCCCCACACGAAGCATGGTGCCATCAGGACAATCGCCCTATGGCACAGCACTGTGCTATGGGCAGCTGTTTTGGATGCTGAGGGATGTGTCTACCCAAAAAGCATCTCCTACTTCAGGCAAACATCACAACGGGTTGTGTCCCCTACCTGTTGTCTTCCAGCGGGTTCCCACAATGAACTCTTGGTGCATTTCTACAAGAAGCGGCAGATGATGTCTCTCACACCCGCCTGGCACAGGCAGAGCTCTTATAAAGCTCTGCAGTTTGAACATGAGGACCATGCTATTCACTGAAAACCACCACATTTTACATTTTGCATTCCACGTTTGCATGTCCAAATTAGAGTTGTCCAATTTGAATCGGAAAGTAGAGAGACAGATTTTGTTTTCATTTAATCCTACTTCAAAGATGTGAAGGTCTACTGTTATGTGCAAATCACCTTTACCCCTCCACCCCAAGTTAGAAGGTTGTATCTACTTACATCATCTTGAATATCCAGATCACAACCTGCCTTCAACAAAACCTGGACAACGTGGAGATGACCCTTGTGGGCAGCAAGATGCAGGGGGGTCCGGCCATGCTATGGATGAGAAGAAAATAATAAAACCTTAAGATTAATTTTTATGCATGGTAGTTGAATAGTCATCATTCTTCTGTTGGTACCTCACTCTCTGAAACCTGCAAGAGTAGCAACTGACATGTATTAGTGTGACAAAGGCTTTACCTCCGTTTTGTGAAAGCTGAAAACTCCTCCTCCACCTTCTGCAACATTTCAGTTTATCCTGATGACACTCTACAAAAGGGATATTGTATTCACATCAGGGTACTTCCTTACAAATTCAGATCCAGCTCTGTGTCCATGCCTAAGCAGAATTCATGACCCTTTTGTTTCTGTCCCTCCAAAGCACAGAACTGTCAGCTGCTGTCACCTTCCCTCTGTACAGCTAAGTTGCAATAGCTGGCTGATTCATATATTGTAATGGGCACTGTCTTTGCAATAGAGACAAGAATTACTGAACTGCTGCACATGACAGATGCTCCCCTGAAAAGGAATGGAAGACCTGCAGTTACTCCAGGTGACTTCATGTGTATGACAACCAACTTCATTTTGCTAAACATCTGCCAGGTTCTTTTAGACAACACTTATTTTTACCTCTCTCTAAAATCTCAAAGTGAGTGAAACACCTTAAGATCTGTGAAATAGCAACACTACAACTGTTCACCGCAGGTTATTTAATGGCAATAAAGAAGACGGGATTCCAGCAATTGCTACCTTCACAAAGTATCGTCACAAAGAATGCTGTTTTCTCCACTAGGCATTTTGTGAGGGTCACATTAAAAGTCACATTACTCTTCACCTGTATCTATTATATATCTATTCCTTCACTACCAGTGCTATTGTCTATTTTTCCACCCAATGATTTACCCTGAAAAGGAAGATAAACAGCTCTAATATATCAACCACAGAAGGGACAAACACTTCAAGAGCTGACTAGTGGCTTGAAGTACACAGAAGGTAACCATTGGCTCTCTGAGGTTTTAAGCAACTTCTTCACTAAGAAAACTACTTCAAGTAAATAATAAACCAAGCTCAAGACAAGATGTTTTTCATACTGCAAATCCCATGCCCACAAAGCTGGTAAAGCCTTGTTAACTCAGCCTCTTCAGAGGAAAAAAGGAAAAACACTGTTAGAACGGCTGAGGGCAAAACGTCTGTGCCATTACTGATTAGTTGTGCTGTGCTTCAGAAACATTGTGTTGATTAATTGTCCTGCATTATTGATTTAAAGGGGCAGATCTGCGGACAAAATCCTCAGCCATACTATGACACATGGGTCTCTCAAAACCTGAAGGTTGTCCCCTGCTGGAAGGAGCATTCATTCCAGTGAGAAACTTCCATTCTTGCCCTGCTAAAGGAGTGGGAAGGGCTCATTTTTGTTGTCACCACTGCCCCTGGGCACCATCCAGCTTCCTGCCTGGGTGTCTCTGGCTCTATCTAGTCACAGATCCCTGAAATCCTGTCCCTATATTGAAGGGCACTGAGCTGCACTGACCACATTTCCTTCTCCATCAGTCTGGAGGACAGTCAGGGCTACTTTCCTGTTCCAGCTAACACAATAGCAGGAGGCATAAAATCCCCAAGCAACACAGGGATAAAAAGCAAAAAAGAAAGAAAAAAAGAACAAAATAAAATTTAAAAAAAAATTTGACAAATCATTCCCGACCATGAACGTGAACGATATGTTTGATTATGAATATGTGCCCCAGCACATTCAGATTTACAGGTCCTGACTTTCTACATTCCTTAATGCCAGTAAGTAAATCACCTAATCCAGGCATCTATCTCACTTCCCAGAAGATTATTAACACACCATGAAAACAACTTATAGCAATCTGTGCATGGAGAAGGAAAAATCCCAAACAAACCCAACTTGAAGCCAGCTCATGTGCTGTAAAAGGAAAGTGTCAACAACATGAATATATATTCCAGCAGGGAAACTTTCTGGTAAGATAACCAGCTCTAACCACTGAAAAAATGCTAAAGGTACTGTGTTAAAAGTAAGCTATGAAAGCAGAATAGGAGTTTATTTGAAGAAAAGGGACATATTTTTCTCACCTAACACATCTTCCTGGGCGATTGCCACACAGACCATGCCTTCTGGCGCAGCTGAGTTGAAAGACTAAAGGATCATTTTTATTCCGGAGTGTTTGTGTGTTTCAGATTCTCTATCCAGAAACACAGGTTCAGAGGCATCTCACCTACTGGAGAACCCTAAAGAGAGGCCTTCAAGACAGGCCTTCAAGAACCAGAGTTTCTGCATACATGCAGTCCTTGAATTCTTCCTACTTTAAAGGGACACTATAAACAAAAACTACGACACTAACCAGGAGAGGAGACTGAGAAGGAGGATCAATTCCAGCATATTACATTGATGAGAGGCTCAGGCTTTTGGAAGAGCGTTGATCATCTCAAGATTAATCACAACCCTGCAAGAATCAGCAATGCCAAATTTTCTTTTTCTTCCCAGCAACATCAAAATGAGAGCAGAGATGGGCGGTACAGCTGGACACTGTTCCAGTGTGGGCAGTGCAAACACTGGACAAACATCTCCCCACACAAATACACAGGTATGAATGTACATACACATTCACACACCAATCCAGGACAAACTGTGAGGAAGAGACAAGGCAATTTGGGTGCCCCTCATGCTGTGATGACAAACTTGGAGCACAGCAAGCTTTGGAGAGAAACACTGGAAAAGTCCAGGCCACAGCAGCAATAGTCAGGGTTGCTCTTGCCTTCATGTCCCTAAGTCAAATTAACAGCCCACAAAGTTTTTCTCTCACAGCAATTCACCCTACCCAAAATATATAGGGGGCAGAGAGATGAACACAGACAGACAAAGCTCCCTCTGCGTGTCTCCTCCGTAAAGACATTTTGCACTCAACGCAGCAGCAAAGAGGGAGTTTATCTGAATACACACAAGGGTCCTAAGTGAAAGAAAACACACAAACCAGAGTGTCTCCTAGATGCGCACTTCAAGGACGCAACACCAAAACCAGCGACTGTTCAACATGCAGATTACTGATTTAAAAGCTTGTGAGCATTGCCAAATATGAACTGCAATGATTTGGGCATTATTACAAATACAAATGAGAGACTGCTACAACTTGGGATTAATGAACCAATAAAGCAGTCATTCATATGTTAAAAAAAAATAAATTTGGACTTCTATTCAAATGTAAACAATTGCTTCATCAGGCAACAAATGGTCCCGTGTCACGGACTTAGTGACAAAATAAATGGGACCTATTGGGCTATGGCTGCAACTTCCAACCACCGTGACATGCTGCTGTAGCTATGGGCTGTTCCAGGTTGCAGCCAAGCACTGTACACAGCCACATGAACTTCAGCAGTAAAATGTGAGGGTAAGTTTTTGTTTGCATTAAATCTGTGCTCTAACTTCCAGACATTGACAGGCAGCTGTTGATACACACCATTTAAAGGCAGAATTCTCTTAGCATCGCTGCCAATGCATATGCACTCCACAAGCAAATCCATATGGGGGACCTTATAAGCTCCATGATCGTTCCTTGTGTTCATGTATGTGGAGGTACTTTCAGGTACATTCAGTTCTCCATCTCACCCTGTTCTTGTGATGCACAAGGACAGCTATTTATTTATCCGTTCTGCACTCATAAAAAACATGCCTGTCCACATCTTATTGGAAAGCCTGAAAGCAAAATCCAAGTCCTGTCACATTGTTCACACTGATGATTTGTTAGACTGTTCTCCATGAATAACCTGCTTGCTCAAGTCAGCGGAAAGCTTCTCATTGACCTCAAAAGGCATTCAGCAAGTTCCTAAGTGTTTGTTAGTGCCTTTTAATTTATCTTTATTTATTGTTTAAAACAGACACAAATAGCTTTTCAAACTGAAGGAGTGCAAAAATGTGAAAGCACCAAATACATTTCTTTTTCTGTTTCTGTCTTAGCTTAAAAAAGAAGAAAAAGAGACACTGCTTTAAAGACCTCAACATGCTCTGAAGTTGAGACTTAAAGTACCCCAGCACTACAAAAGTGTTGCAATATGGTGTGTTCATAACAGGACTAGTTCAAAAATTAAACCAAACAATTACTGAATCAAAACAGATGCACTACCTTTTGCATTTCTTTGAGGCTTTTTTCTGAATTATCATCCATTCTCTGCAGAATTCAATTTTACAGCAGCCTGCTCCAGCACAAGTTTTTCATGAATTCACAGGCCTCTTTCAGGCATCCACCTGCTCTGATATGAGTCTGCGTCCATGGACTACAGGTGGATCTCTTCATCCCCATGGACCTCCATGGGCTGCAGGGGTACAGCTGTTTCACCATGGTCTCCACCACAGGCTGCAGGGGAACGTCAGCTCCAGCATCTGAAGAACTTCCTCCCCGCCCCCTCCACTGACCCTGGTGTCTGCAGAGTTGTTCCTTTCACATATTCTCACTGCCGTTCCCTGGCTGTAATTACATCTTCTCTGTAACTTTTTTTTTCCATCTTAAATATGTTATCCCAGAGGTGCTACCACCATTTCTGATTGGCTCAGCCTTGACCAGTGGCACAACAATTTTGAAGCCACCTGGCAGTGGCTCTGCCAGACATGGGGAAACTTTTGGCAGCTTCTCACAGGAACCACACCTGTAGCCCTTCCCACTACCAAAACCTGGCCATGCAAACCAAAACCCCTAGGAAGAGGACAAAAACACGCTGGGAGGACAGCAAGGCACACCAGCTCAGCAAAAGTCCTAGTGCTTTTGTGCCAAAGATGCAGCTGTCAGTAATTTCACTGAAAGAGAGCTCTACTACAAAAGGACTGAAAGAAGGGACCAGCTTTCTTGCTTTGAAGAAAAGGCTTAAGTTCTTAGTTTTCCAGTTTTTGCAGCTTATTCACTGAAATACTTGATAAGGGCACCTGCTTGTTAAATCAGCCAGTATGTATCACCAGTTGTCCAGGGTATTTTTTGCCCTTTTCATAAAGGAATCAGCTACACATTTCACGCCTGTGAAGAATGCCAGACAAAAACGCTTAAAAATGGAAATTGTCTCTTTGTCGTATCAGGCAGAGCAGCAACAGACCACCCTGACCAAGCAGGCACCCTTTGAGGAGAGCCACAAAGCCTCTGCTGAGCACCACACCTGCCCTAGGCCACAACACCACGTGGATGGTGGTAGAGGTCCAGCACCACAGTGAGAGCTTGGTGCGTGTGCCACGCAGTGCCACCAGCCCTCTCCTGCTGTGGGATCTGTGTGCCACACAGTGCCACCAGCCCTCTCCCACTGTGGGCTCCCTGATGTCAGATTGCCAGCACTGGTGTGACCTAGTGGTCATCAGCTCCTCTTTATGTATTTTACAAGGCCCCAATTCTGGAATGAGCCCGAGTGTCCCTCTCTGGAGTCAGAGGAGGTGCACATTTCCATATTGACTTCACCTGCACAGATGCCTTGCGAGTAATGCTGCCAAAATGAAACAAGAGCATCGCCAATGCAATGCTGAAGTGAGCACCTGGACATTGTATTCTCCATTGGAATTTGTTTCTTTCATATTTTTCCTCTTTTTTTCTGAAATCATCTACTCAGAAGTGACAAACATGAAATACTGTTTTACAACTGAGTAGTTCCTTACTGAAGCAACAATTAACCACATCGTATGACCTTCCGTACAGGACAAAAATATAACTGGACAAGTCAGCTATAAGGTATTTACTAGTACTTGGTTTGTTACAGAAAATATCCTTCATTTTTCTTGAGCTATGCTCAATTAATCCTTTTTGAATAAAGAACTCTAGCATTTATCTCTAGATCCTGGTCACTTGAAGCTGTGGCTCTGCAGTGTTATTTACAACAATTGGTCTGTGCTTACAGATGCGGATCAGAAACACATTTAAAGCCTACTGTGATATGGAAACTTTTTATTTCCATCCAAAGAGCTTTGTCTCCATGTGTCTTCCTCCAATAAAACCCAGAGAACTCAGCAGGAAGTTTGGTTGACAAGTACCAAATCCTTTTTTTTTGTTGTTTTTGGAAGCAAACCCCTATAATTTATAATTAGACAGAACAAACTGAAAACTACTAATAAAAGCAGAAGACATACAGGTAAAACAGAATTAAGGCATGCACATGGATAAATTTATTTTTATGCTTCATTGTGCAATGAGGTTTATCATGGGGGAGAAGAGGGTTCTGGGTTTCAGTTTATCTGAAAGCTTGGTCTATTTTACTGCACTACAAAAAGCCTGCCATCTAATTTCCATTCTAAAATTAAGAACCCCTATCCTGAAAGTTGTTCCTATTTTGTTCTTGTTCTGCTTATTGGAAGACTGCACAAGAACCTGTTGCTGCGATGGCTAAAATACCCCTTCAGATTTCCAGTTTAAATATACTTGAGTCTAATTTATACATCCTTGCTCTTGTGACAACCTTGTCCTTAGCTTTAAACAGCTCTTTCTCCTTCCAGCCTTTGTGTGTCATCAGATTAGCAAGCCAAGGTCTTCCAGGGTATGTTTATACTGCCTTTAGTAGGCAAATATGCACATGCTCTCCCTATGCAGCTGGCTGGTTGAGTGAGAGCCAGATGCAAACTACATGCTGTGTACACCTGGACAGGACATTATGGAGCCTGAACAGATGGGCTCTGGTGAGGGCACCATGTTGGTCTCACACCTCTTGGTTTGCATCGAGCTCAGCTCTCTCTGGCTCACAGTGTGGGAGGAGTAAGTGTGTGTGTGCCTGCAAAACACCCCGTACACACAGCCTTGGCTGCTGCTCTGAGAGCATCTCTGCTCCTCTGTGCACTCCTCCGCAGTTTTGCAGAACAGACTTTATCTCTTCTGAGCAGGGCTTGTCACCAGGCTACCCAAGCACCTCATCTGTACTGTCTGTCAGTGTTCTGGGGTGCATCCAGAATGACAACAGGGACAGCTTTTGTCATCCTCCCTGTCTGGGCTCCATGGGGATGACCCACAACTTCTAGGAAAGAACAGCTGCAATGCTGTAGTACCAGGTGAGCTACAGGGATGGCCTCAGAGCCCACAGCTCTCCAGCATGGTTGGCAGGCACATTTCTCCAACAGAAACACCAGCACTTTGCACCTGGCCACAGTTTTGCTGCCAAGTGAGCTTTGTTTTGATTTTCCACACAGGGCAGAACAACAAAGCAAGGGAGCCACCTATGTCACATAGGAAAGAAAAACTTGTTAACTCTAGGAAATCTGCATTATATCAAATTAACCCGATTTTTGTGTTTCAATGTCAAATCTACTTTTTTTTTTCTTATTGTAATTAGCAGAGGTCCTTCAGCAGCCTCAAAGCTCATCATCTTAAAATAAAAAATCTAACAAAATAAAAACCAAACAAAAGAAAACACAGCCACAAAACCCTAAGCTACCATGCAGGTATCTGTAAGTCACTATTTCCTGGTCCATTACTGACTACCTTTAATAGTAGTTCATCAGCTACAGAGCTGCTTCGACAACAGAACCAAAGAGGCATCTACATGAGACTATTCATGCTTATTACATCTGTGCTTTGTATCTACCAGCAAGAAGCTACTTATTTTGGCAAACAAAACTTACAAATACAGGTTGTCCTTGGAACACTCCAGCTTTCAAAATAAATATTATCTACAACTGAAACACTGTGAAGGGACTGAAAACAACTGTCAGTGACAGATAAGTATTCTGTCTTTTCCTCTTTTTATCAAATGTGCTTTCTATCTGTAAATATTAGCTCCCATACCTATGTTATGTTCAAAACCAATATGGAAACACAAATAGAAGGAGATAAGATGGAGAACAACAGCTCATCAAAACAGCACATCCCAAATTTTATGTTACAGTTCTAAAGATTTAACTTACCTAGTTCTTTTTAAGGTTTTTTGCTGATCAAACCTTCTCTACAACAGTCAATTACATCTCATCTTTTCTAAGATAATATTGTTTATAACATGCTGAGCATTAGGAATAGGTGAATATCAGTTTGAACTCTTTTGTATCTAAGCAGAAATCCTTTGACTCTGACTTTACCTCAAAGGTATGGGGAACACAATTTGCAACCCCCAAGTTTGGAACTGACTGAGGGACTACACAGAACAAATCAATGAAGATGTTTGGTATAAGTGAGGCTGCTGCACCAAGAGATGTCAGCAGCAAGAAACACTTTCTGTGTCCCTTTACCCTGCCACAAGAGGCAGCTTTTCCTCATCTCCTCACTGGGGGAGATGGGCACCCTGAACCGCCTTCCCTTGACAGTGATTAATCGCTCCATTTATCAGGCCACACAGTGTTCAGAAGCCAATGCACGTTTTGAAAAACACTGCTCCCCTCTGTTGACGCTGTGTTTCCAAGGACTAAGTGTTCATCACAGCTGCGCCCACTGCAAAGGGTATAAACACAAGACATGCACTATATTGTGAATTTGTGTGAGCCATTAAGTGCAAACTTTAAGGAAATCTGAACACGAACTTCAGTCACGTTCAGATTGGTAAAGCTAGGAGGGAATTTGCACAGACAATGGTCTAGAAGAGTCACATTAGTTTCCAGGGCTTTCGCACAGCGTTTTTCTCTCGTTACCTTGGTAACTGCTACCTTGGCACCCCTGTTGATAAGCTGCACCACATTCTCCACTTGGCCTTTGTAGGCAGCTACAAGCAGGCGTTCTGAAAGTACAGCGACCACATCCTGCTGGCTCATGAATTAGGAGAGAAAGGTTTTCAGGTTTCTTCAGTCCAAAAAGAAAGGCTTGGGATCAGTTCAAGCAGCATGCAGGCAGGCAAGGAAGAACTTCAGCTCCCTGGGCAGTGACGTTATTGCTATGCCATCCTCTGGACCGACCTATGGATCAGAAAACAGCACTGCTGTCAGCAAGCTTTCAGAAACAGCACTAACTACATCAGCTCCTCCCTTAGTGTTCATCTTTGCATTGGTTTGGGAGGGGATCACAAAAACTCTTCAGAACCTCCTGAAGACATTGCACTGCTGTTGCTGTTGCAAGTCAGAGACAGTAGCATATTTTCAGTGTGCCGTCACTCCCCTTGGTTGGGATAAAAACCGTTAAACTTTCTGAGAGTTTAACTTCCTTTTGGCCTAACCTCTATTTGTGCGGTCCCCTTTCATCCTCTTCCCCAACGCCCTCTGCCCCCAAGGTTTCCCAGTCTTTAATTAGCCAAGGATGGGTTAGCTACTGTTGGCCAAAGGAACAAGAATAGGTTATAGTTACTGGCTGCTGATACAAATACAGAAACCTCTGCCCTGGAAGGACTGAGTGCAGTCAGCAATTAAAGGCAGCTGACTGTTCTCTCATGAGTATAAAATGCTTCACAGCCCCCCCTGAACCATTCCACGGATGCCACTGGGAGACATCACAACCTGCTATTGGGAAACACTCATCTTTGCTGTCACTGGGAAATTATGTTCTCCCCACAGAGCTGACATCATGACCCACTGACCCCAGAAACAATTCAGATTTAGCACTCATCATGCAAACTGTGAGTATGGTTGTCTGCCCAGGCTCCACTGGCCCATCCAATGAGCCATGAGAGCTCAAAAGAGCTTTCTGATATAATTACAGGAAATGTATCCACAGATCACTTTGAGCTGTGCCATCCAGAACCTGCCTAGTTTGGGAAGATTTCAGCTTTATTTGTGCTTTTCTGACTTCAGTATTTAATTGCTTCAGTACAGGAAAAACACCTTCAAGATATCCAGTGCATTTACCAATAAATTGTCCTCCTCTCTTGAAGTATCACTGCACTGCTCCTTAACAGCCACCAGTACTATACACTGCATAGTTGAAGAGTAATAGGTACAGGGTCCAGATGATCTTGGAGATTGATAGTGGAATACAATGTCTTTCACCCTTATGTTATCCTTTAAATCCATCTCAAAACAGCAATAACTAAAACTGTAGGTTAATTTGTAGTAGTAGATGGTAATAGCAAAATTGAATTTGCGCTCCTATGGTAATTTACATTAACAAAACTTAGAACACTTTATGAGGTTTAATTCTTATAACACCCTTTGAGGTGAATAATATGCAGAAGAATATTACATGCATTTCAGAAAAAGGCCCTTGAAAGCATACAGAAGTTACTGGTTTCTTTGAGATCAACAGAAAGTTATGCCAAACCCAGTAAAAACTCCAGATAACTGACTCTTGATTTCTAAGTATAAGCATTAGGCAATACTATTTCCAGGTAAAAGATTCAGGTTCGCTTTTCCTCACCTCTCCCTTTCTAAGTGCAAACATGTTTGGAGCAACATGGAAATAGCTGCACATTTATTCAGAGAAACCAGACAAAGAGTTTCTGTGCCTCAAAGTTAGCATAACATAGGACAACAGAGGAGTGGTGCTGTACCCTGTGCCACTGGACTGGTTTCACCTGCACCCTCATTGTGAAGGACACAGTTTGTACACCCTGGTAACACGGAAAATATGGAAGACAGAAGAAAAACCCCTCATGTCCTTCACTAGCACACCATACCCTGCTCCTCTGGCACAGTGCTGTACACATTATAGTACAAACCATTTAAAAAGTGCCAAGAAATACAGATGGCCTACACTTAATAATTTGATCTGTGACAAACAACACAAGTTTCAATCTTACCTCCTCAAGTACTTGATTTCCAGTGACNTGCTCCCAACACATCCCTGACCCTCCCATCACATGCCGAAGTAGTGCTTCCACAACCCAGGAGCATAGCCCACACCTCCCCTCCGTGACCAGTACAAAGTGCAGGGCACGCCTTACAATAGGGAGCTTTTCAGGCAGAGGGATGGTGTGTTTCTCTGCCAGCCCCTGCCTGTGCAGTGGTAGTTTCCAGGTGAACTGTGCCATCACTTGTTTGTCCCCATCCTGACCCCTAAGCTGGCTGCCAACACTTTGGCTGGAGTCACCTACAATACATTGGCATCTTGAAACATCTGTGCTCAGATCCTGCTTGGTTTTCTAACCTCTTAAATTAAAAAACCAAACAACAAAACAACAACACAGTGACATCATTGTCACTGACAGATTTGCATATTCACTACAAAAGTCTCAGTCTCAATGGAGACATTTTCCTGAGACACTGACACTTCAGAGCAAGTTTGCAGAAACCATAGATGCTCATCACATCTTAGCTACACCACTAGAAAGACATTAATACGTCAACAGTGTAGGGCTAGAAAAGTCTGGACAACCTATGCAAGGTAAATGCTGGAAATCCCACGCCCTAGTTTGATTGTTCTCCCTCCTTCATGCTGCCTTCCCATTACTGCAGCACATGGAGATCCTGAGCCTCCTCCTGCCATGTCCTGCCACACTGGAGCAATGGACTGTGACAGTGTCACTGCTATCATGGGCTGCCATGGAATTTGCCTTCTTGCCTTTTCCACCACTTGGATCATGCATAAAAGCACACCAAGGAACTGATTCAGCTCTCGGTCTTTTACGGGTATCTCCCACTTTGCTCAGGTCTCCAGCAGGTGTCGGTCCTGTTCCCAGTGCACAGTCACAGCACGAGCCTGGCTCCTGCTCGCACAACAGGTCACATTCCCTACATCTACTTTACATCTCCTCAGCTGGGATTGTTTGCAATTCAGAAAAACACGCCCAAACATCTGGAAGCCCAGACAACTGAAAGACCAACTTTCCTTTTCTCCTGAGCTGGTAGAAAAAGGTGATGGGTGAACAGTGGAAGTGGGAACAGCCTTCCCATTCCCCTCCCCAGGGACCCATTCCCAGCACAGTGGCTACACTGGCAGTGGCATTGCTCCCCCCAGCTTTAACTCTCTACGTGCCTCAGACACACAGAGCATCCTTCCATGACCAGTTCTGCACCCCCAGCAGCAGGAGGAAGGTACCAGATGCCCAAGGACTACAATTAAAAGCTTGACTGCTCCTTTCACACCCAGATGGTGCAAAATGAACCTGACAACACGATTACAGGCACTGCATCGCATCCCTGCTGCCAGCACCTGCTGCCCAGAATTAAATCCCTCATTATCACCCCCAAGATCCAGAAGCTCAAGGGAGGCACAGAGCACAAGAATAGTCAAACCTTATGCCTTCAAAACAACAGCAGAAAAATTATTTTGCTTTAACATATTTTAAAATGAAAACCAGCCACCTCTGTGCTTCTTTGTTTAAGATCAGATTACTTACCTGGGGCAGGCTGGGAAAGCAACACCTACTTCCCAAGCCTCTCCAAGGAAACTGGCCAGATGTGATGACCACAGGTTCAGTTGCTTTGTTGTGGGTCAATCCCTTCCGAGGATAACGTGCTCACCCCATCGGAGGAGTGTGGGAAAGGACAGGCTGACTGTGGATTAGTATTCCCGACTGTCAGCTGCGAGGCGCCGTCCCCAGGCGCTGAGGTCGAGCTGCATCCCC
This sequence comes from Pomatostomus ruficeps, assembly GCA_013400735.1. Lineage (NCBI taxonomy): Eukaryota > Metazoa > Chordata > Aves > Passeriformes > Timaliidae > Pomatostomus > Pomatostomus ruficeps. The sequence continues at coordinate 21,541 of VYZT01062680.1, read as the reverse complement.
ATGGATTATGCCCTCAGCTCACTGAGCCACACTGCCCTCTGGATGCTTAGGAGATGTCTGTCCGGGGTGGCACAGCACGCTGTGGGTGGGCGGCCAGCTGCTCGGTGGCAGGCTTGTAAAGCTCCCAGCTCCGTCCTCTCTCCCATGCAACTGGCAGAGCTGGCAAAAAACACTCCCTTGCACCTTCCCCCTCCCCAGCTCCCTCCCCTCCAAACTGCTGCCAGGCTGCTTCAGTGGCTGTAGTGCCTACACGTCAGTGACAAAAAAAGCACAGGAGCGATGATTTTCAAAAGCCAAAGGACAGTCCAGAAAACATCAAACATCACAGATACTGAAAGGCTAGGCAATAGACTCTTCTAAAATCACAGAAAGGGTTAAAACCAGCAGCTTCCTCTCTGAGGAAAGAGAAAAAAGCCAAAACTATGAAAGATTTAGGAGCTATGAGCTAATCAATTTTAAGAAGTCTCCTGTGCTAAATGGAAAAGATGAAATGCCAGAGCACAGGTCATTCTCAATGCAATCACTAAGTTAAATTAGTATTTGAATAAAAGAATGCTTACATAGCTAACAAAAAGTTTCCATGTATGCTGAGGTACAAGATGAAAGGCGAAAAAAAGAAGAAGGGATTGCAGTTTACTGCAAGGGGCCCCAAATTCTCTTTTTTAGTTTATAACCAGAAATTATGCTGAATAGAATCACAGAATCATAAAATAACAGAATTTCCTGAGTTGGAAGGGATCCACAAAGATCACCAATTCCAACTCCTGGTCCGGCACAGGATGGCCCCAAAAACACCACCATGTGCCTGAGAGCGTTGTCCAGATGCTTCTTGAACTCTGGCAGGCTTGAGGCTGTGACCACTTCACTGGGGAGCCTGTAGTCCAAGAAAAACTCTCAACACCTGGTAGCTTTATTTTATTCAACATAAAGAATGGAATAAAATTAGTCTAAATTATTTTGGAATACCCTAATATTAAGATATGGAGCCAGACCATTTTGTTACGGGAGGGTACATAGCTACTATTTTATAATAATAAAATAGTCTTTCTAAGAAAATTTCCTACATCTAAATACGGCTCATCTCTTCTTTGCTTAACTCTCACAGCAAAATGGGTTTCTTTTTTTATTAGTACATAACAGTATAAAATCTATAAAATGCTCTTTCTTGTCCAGCCTCTTTGCAAAGCAGTTTGTCATACATAAAATATGACGTAAACACTGAGATTGTATTCACTTTAGAAAGACAGCATTATTCAGCAGAGTGGATTATTGCATTAGAAAGAGTGAGTTTCCTGGAACTCATTTATCATTTACTGCAGGCTGCTGATACATCTGCCATTTCTCTCAGCTGACTTTAAAAGGGTTTGTCCAAGACATGCAGCACTACTTCCCTTTCAATGATTTTTCTTTAGTTCCACCATGGATCTAGTATAAACTACTCATGAAAAATATGTATATATTTTGCTAAAGGGAGGACATTGCCTCTCACCCCATCCTGCCCCAAAAGACAGTTAAAAATCAGTCAAAGGTGTAATTGTTAAAACCAGCAGCAGCTTTTTCTAGAAAACAGTAAAGCCCCCCACCAGGTCAAGAACAATGCGCCTTTGATTTACACTTTTCTTCTTTTCTTTACAACATCATCAATGCTATTTTTGGAGTTAGGTTTTATACCAATCAGCATTTTGAACCGGACATCTACACAGGTTTTTAGTAGATGATATGTTGGTCTCGGGGCGGGGGGAGGTTTACTGTTTTCATTACATATTTTATTGTGGCAATACAATTATTCAGTTTTCATAAGGACAATCGCATATTCATCACCCTATGTATCACCACTGTCTGGGACATCTGAAAACATTTTCCAGGCTTCTTTTTTTTTTTCACTTGTTGCTATTAATTACTTCAACAATGACTATTTAGCAGCCTCCCAGGGAGCATCTGCATAACAGTTGCTCATCAGGCTTCCCACCACAACCAGCACAGACTGACTGATGTCACTGCTCCCCTGCAGGTGGCCGCCCACAGCTGGACCGACAGCCAGCCCCGCTTGGTGATGAACATGGGGGGACAGCGACCGCAGCCTCTCCAGCTGCTCTGTCCAGTCCATCTCTGCTGCCTGGCCTCCACTGCTGGCTGCACTGAATGCAAACCCTCAGCTGCCTGGCAGCTCTCAGGCAGTGCCTTGGTACCATCAAAACCAACCTCCGGAGTTGCACTTGCCAGGCAGAATACTCTTGGAGAGAGGCACAGACACATGGAGACCAGTGATGGAGATCAGAGAAAGTTTCAAGTCATTGCTTAGACATAACTAATCGTGTATGAAAAGAAGTGTTTTTCTTCCCCTCTTACTCACCTCTCTGCCATGCAGCCCTGACCTCCCCTACCCAACACACAAGTTATATACTTACCACTTTCCATATAACATGGTTTGGGGGGTTTATTTGGCTTAAGTTATTGAAGTTTCACAGCTTTGTTACTCCCCACTCCCTCTCTTTTAACACCTGCATACACACACATGTCAAAACCACTCAGTACAAGGAAGCTCAATTCACAGCAAGCCCTGTCAGTTGAGCACTATTTACATGACAAAACAATATCTATTGTTTGATAGTGGACAGTGCCACTGTGCAAACACACATGCATGACGTATCTGCTCCCATTTGCATAAAACCAGTTAGGAGATCTTTCCAGCTGACTGCTGTTTAACAGAAGTGCCAGAGCCTAACCTTGGGAACGAAGCAGACACACGGCTGTGATCATGGGAGAGTGGGGGTTTATGTTACCCGCGCACACAGTGGGGCTTCTGGATAGGAGAACTGTCCCTCACCATCACCTTCTGTGGAGGAGCCAATTAAAATGACTGCAGGACCTCATTGTGAGCAGAAAGTGCCATAACCCTTCCCACAACCAACTCCCTCTCCCTCTCTCCAGTTCTTCCCTCCTTTCTTACCCCCAAAGCATGTCCTCTGCTGCCAGGGTTCAGATTACCTTTAGCACGGACAGTATCTGTCATTCAGGTTGGGGCACCTGCTGCTGCCATGTCAGAGTCCTGGTGCTGAGGTCTCCTCCTGCTCACATATGACCTGAACCCTCTTCCCTGCTAGCACAAGCAGCCCCACACTCTCTCAGACAGCATACAATAGTAACTCAGGTTAATGTTGCAAGAGACACTCCAAAAATTTCAATTAAAAAATAATTCCTACATTTACAGATTTTTTTCCAAGGCCAGAAAACAGCACTTCAATAATCTAATGCCAATCAGCACTAAGGCACAAACACTTGTTTGAGCTAAGTCCTCTCTTTTATACACATTATTAAAGATGTGCAGCCAGGCAGTGATCAGGAAATGCTCTGGCTGACAGGGCAGAGAAGAAAGGAACACATTTACCAGCTTCAAAATATTTTTCAGCTGGTAAAAGAGCACTGGAGATGTTCTTCCTCTTCAAGAAAAGCGTGACTTAGGAGCTCCCAGCAGCAATGACGCAGCCCCTCCTGTGCCCTCATAGCTGATGTCTTGGGAGAGCACTGAGAGATGTGGTGAGGTAGGTGGACCAGTGCCACCCAATTCAGCACTGAATCAAGGAGACAGTGTGAGCACATGAGGTATTTGGATATTGGCACAATACTCCTCAATATTGCTGGGCTTCTGGCATAGGAGCAAGAGCCTGGCACGTGGTGTGTCAATTAAAAGCATAACAAGGCTCAAGCTGAAAGTCCGTGGATGAAATCCTAGGGATGGAGTGGCCAGGGTGGGAGAGAGATGTATTCAGACAAGCATGGGTGGAAGTACACTATAACCCCCAGAGAGGTGTGTGTCCCTGTTATGGTGCACACTGTTACCACCAAGAGATCATGATTTTTCCATTTGCCTCCCACAAGGGGGTACTGCAATAGGAAGAGGAAGCACAAACGTCCAGGGATTTGGCACACCCTGGAAAATGGGCAAGTGAGAGAAACTGAGCACAGCCGGGAAGCAAATATGGAGGTCACATTCTGTTGCATGGAATCCTCCCACCAGTCAGCACAGCTAGGACAGTAATGCCCATTTCCTAAACCCATGCGCTGATCCCCCAGTGCTGCTCTTGAGAAGCTGGCTGTAACTCCCAAGAAAAAAACATTATTGATGAGCTAATATTAGCTGCACCTGATTCACACAGGAAACTGCTTTAGGAAAGGTACAAAACCTGCTGAGTATGCCGGAAGGCTTACCTGACCTCAGCAGACTTTTGGAAGATCCCTAAAAGAACTGGGGAGCAACTTTAAATCATCTCTGAGGAGATCCTAGTAAGGAGAGAGAAGTGTAGGTTTAGGGACTTCATCCTATCCACAAGTTTGAGCCAAAGACAGCAAAGACTCTCTGATGTAGTGCACAAAGCCTCCATGCTGCACACTTCCCGTGGTACTCAGTGTTTTGGGTTGCACAGCAGCAGCTGAAGAGGACAGAGCATTTCCTCTTGAGACCATGGGCTCAATTCTGCTTTGGCAGCCAGGTCAAGTCAGCTACCAGAACTGCTGTTTCATGGCTGTGCAGGGTCCTACATGACACCCATAGAAGGTCTCTACTCCAATTCTAGTGCAAAGATGTTCATAAATGACAAAAAGATTCCAACACATATCAAAGAACACATTTGTCAGCATGCTAAGCAAATAGACTGAACTACCATGTGAAGTCAGGTAATGGCAGAAATTGGGGCAATGAGCAGAGATATCAGTACCATCAGGGTTGTACCCCAGACAATTACAACACTCTCTGCCCCATAAATAAACTGGTTTATCAAAATGATACCTAGTATTTATCTACTATATTGACAAACATAATGAAGCATGGAAGATCACTCTACAGGATCCCTGTCCCCTTCCCTTCTTCCATTTCCTTCACTGCTTTCTTGTCTAGATAAAACACTGTGGAGTTTTTCTGCCACTCCCCTCTAGATAACTCTCTGCTTCTTCATCCCCTGTAGTTCTTCTGAGGCTTGGTACTCAAAACTACACAGAGTATTGGCAGAGGGCTCTTGATGTGAGCAGCCCTAAAGGCAACCTGGTTGCAAGGAGAGAAATACTAAGCAGACTATCTGTGCAGAAATAGGAAATGGCTGCTGGACTGTGAGCCTGGGAATCAGCAGCATCCTTGAGAAATGCAGAAGTATCTTTGAAGGGCAACTGGGTGTCTAGAAACCAGAGGTATCCTGAGATACCACTAGTAAGTACAAAACCAAGGTACTTCTCATCTGAAAAGGTGAAAAAAGTAGGAAAGATGGAAAAAGGGCAAAACGTCCTGAGAAAATAAGGTTCAACAACTGCCATTGGCTGTTCTAACTTCAAGAACAGGAAACAGTCCAGAAAACAAAATTTGTCTGAGATATGAGAAATCATCATCTACTGCTCTCCTAGATGAAAAACAGAAATTAACAGCACCTCTTGGCTGCTGAAGGAGTGTGTTGTACACCTTCTAAGGTCTCTGTGACATAGAGAGGACATACTTTTTACCCAAACTGGAGCTTTATCCTCTGGTTATTTTCTGCACTGCTTGTGGTTTTCCTACAAAGGTTGAGCTCCCTGCATGAACTTTCCATACAATCTTGTAGACAAACTCTTGAACCCTCATTAGGAGTGTCTGGCTGACTCCCAGCTTCGTGACAGGGCTCATAATTGACATGAAACTTTGCCTGTTACTCTACTGGTCTTCCCCCAGGATCACTTCTGTATTACAGAATCCCTGAAAACCCCCATGGTTGAAATCTCCTTACTCCCGCAGGCCAGTTAACCCTTCAGGTCATGACAACCACGCAGTCAATAATACCCTCTGATCTCCTCCACAGATCAATTTCTGCATCCCAGAGCCCTGGAGCTGGGCTTGCCTTTCCTTGCAACTGCATCAGACAGATCAAATTCACTTCTCAGCACACTCCAAATTCTCAGACTTATTCCTGCAGCTTAAACAGTAATTCTATGCCTTGTAGGAATCAGAGCTCCAATCTTACAGTGTAGTGCTTGGCACTCAACTCAGTAGTTTAATCCTCTTGATTTTGGACCCAGTGGAGCTAAATCCCCATGGACTTCCTCTCCTTTTGAAGTTCCTGCATTTCCTCCCTACTCCACCCTCCCACACTGCTTACAGGTCCTTTCTGTCCCACCACCCCATTTGTGAATTAAGGGTTAAATGCTGTTTCTATTTTTCATAAGCTGGGGGCACCAAGAGGAACACAATTAAGTGTGAGAAACCCAATGGTCCTGTTTTAACACTCATTTCTCTGTAGTTACCCGAGCAGGAGGGGCAGAAGCAGTAGTAACTTGCAGAGACAAAACCCACAAAAATTTCAGGCCACAACAGAGAATGTATCTACCTGGAAACCCTTTTATATTGTATTAAAGGACAGTTACATCCTGTTTTACAACGTGCTGCAGTCTCCTCAGGAATAAAGCAATTACTTTCATTAGCAGCACCCCACAACTGCTTATTCAATACAATACAAAGTACCCAAATACACCAAATCTTTATGAAAAACAAGTCCAGGGGATAAAAATAACTTTGAAATAAAACTAAAAAAATAAGGTGTTTTACACACATTCTATAGGCTGCATGCATCAAATCAGATTACATTTTTTGCTGCTTTACTGTATTGTGCTATTAACTTGAAGATCTCTTAATGCTGATCTTGCTTTCATGTTGGCTTGCAAGGGTGATAGTAGACAGCTGTGCAGGGATTATCTCAATGGAAAAATCTCTGGCAAGACCAGCCGGTGCACTGGTGATAGCATGATAATGAGAGATGCTTTATGAGGGAAAAGACTGTCCTTGGACATTGACAGTTAACAGTTCTCAAATAGCTCACTCACAGGTCTTCAATCAGAGGTGTCCATCATGGAAGCTAAGGACAGTGGGACCAAAGAGCTGGAGTAACCATCTGAAACAAGCACTCCACCTCACAATGGGAAAATACTCAGATTGGAGAAGAAATGCTAAAACGAACCAGTGCAGAAAGTAGCAGCAAATCTCAGTAACTACTTATCTTCTGCATGGACTTCAGAAATCACATCATGCTCTCAGGTCTAATTTTCTAAGCCCTAGCCAATGATCCCACAAGACCAGCTTGTCCTCCAGCATTGAGATTTTTCCCAGAAATTATGAAACAGTTTAGTGCATGGAAAGCCTCTGCTTGTGCAGGGGATAGGGCTTCCTAGGGGGACAGTCTGTGACTTTGTCTTGAAGGATTCAAGCTAGCTAAGCTAGCCTCCTGCTTAGGGAAATTCAGTTTCAATGGGATGTTTGACACTTCTCAAGCCACTGGTTCTTAAAAATGCAGTTCAACAGAGGTGTACAAGGACAGCAGAGGAGGCAAAGAACTACACACCCCAAAAAACACAGCAGTATGACATAAATACCATAACTCAGTGCCACAGGTCTAAGTCGAAGCTCTTCACAATCCCTAGTTACCCAGGAACTGGAATGCATTTCTAAAACGCAAATCCGCATGGCATATTTTGACACATTTGTTGTGGTTTTGATCTTGGCTAAGTGCCAGACACCCACGGCAGCTGCTCACTTGTTCCCTCCCCTGCCACAGCTGGGCAGAGGAGACTGCCTCTCCTCTTCCTCTCTAAGGAACTGGGAGAAAATGCTCTAAGGACAAACTAGGCTCAGCTTAAAGTTGCAAAAGTGAAAATTTATTACTACCAGAGTTAGAAGGAGGATATGAGAAATAAACTAAACTTTTAAAAGACACTGTTCTTTTCACTCCCCACCCCTCCCTCCCTCCCACCAACAGTGCAAGGGGGGCAGGCTGTGGGGGTTCGGGTCAGTCTGTTTCCAAGATCTTCTTTCCCTGCTTAGGGAGAGGAGTTTTTTCCTCTGCTTTTGCCGTGGGGTCCCTCCCACGAAAGACAATTCTCTGTGAACCTCTGTGGCGTGGGTTTTTTCTTTGTCCATAGAATGCAGTCCTCCAAGGACAAACTGCTCCNCCCTCCTTTTCCACTGACCTTGGTGTCTCCATGTTGTTTTCCCTCACATGTTCTCACATTCTCCTCCTTCTCTAACTAAAAGCAGCTGCGTGTGCATTTTGTTTTGATTTTTCCTTAAATATGTCATCACAGAGGCGTAACCAACCTTTCTACTTGGCCCAAACATGGCCAGTGGCATGTCCATCATCTTCAGAGCCATCAGAGATTGGCTCTGCTGGAAATGGTGAAGAATTCCAGAAACTTCTCACAGGAGCCATCTTTATGGCCCCCTCCCCTCTACTAAAACCACAACAACATTTTAGACAAAAAACTTTGGAAGTTTGTATTTGGGTTTTACTCACTCTTGATCTACCATTCAGTTTTTTCTGATGAATATTTTACCGCTGAGTCTTGCAAGGCAATCTCTGGAGAAGGACAATCCCCCAGCTTCAGTCTTTCCCAGTGTTGATGACAATAGCAAGTCTCTGTACCACAGTATGGTACACTGCTCCTGGGTGAGGAGAAACACATCATAAATGGAGCATCACAGCAGAATGAGAAACTCAGAAATTTAATACCAGTGCTTTCTGCAGCATTCAGCTGCCTGCATACACCTGGGCAAACCCAGACGTTTCCTCCTGAGTTTTACACGCCCACTTCCCATTATAAACAAGTTCCAACCAGAGCTCTCCAGTTTGGTTCCCACTAACTGACCTCTGAAAATAAAATTGTGCAGCTCTCACTGCTTTGTAAGGACAAGGAAAATGCAACAGAGACCTTCATATCTTCCCAAAAATCATGTGACAAATCAATAAAACCAGGAAAGGGACAAGTTCACAACTGTGTTCATGAATGATGGAAGTCACTTGGCCTGCATTAACTTTTGAGAGTTGAAAACTGCTAAGGATAAATAATCTCTCTTGATCTCTGAAGCAGAAATCATTGCTGAAATGCCAGTTCAGTGACTTCAATTAGAAAATGCTGTTGGAAGACCTTACCATCCTTCCTTCCTACTAATTAAATTCACCACATAATTTAGCTGCTTTTGCTATCCTTTTTCCTAATGCACTCAGATCAGCAGATGTGTTTAAGTACACAAAGCACCTGATAATACATACAGGTTTTGGAAAACTAAGCACTAGTCATGTCTGTGACTTGACCTTTTGGTACTGTTTTGCTGACTATGTTGTTAATGACTATGTAATTGTCTTGTGAATACACCTTACTGTTTCATTTTATTTGGAAATAAAAATTGAATATAAAGAATGAAATAAATAAACTGTTTTTAAATTACAGGTAGATTATCAACAGTCATGTTCAAGATGATGTGCAAAATGACAAAGCCTGAAGTTAGAATGAAGAAACAGAAACAGAGAGACATCTCCAGAGCTCATCTTATCCCTTCTTACAGCTTGGACACTACTTCTGTTTAGGAATAAATTATGTATTCTGAAACAGATTCCTAAAACGTCTCAGAGGTAGTATAAGTTCCATAGGTTATGTGTTGTTACAATGGCATATAGGAATGGGAAAAATAGAAGGTTCTTAAAAAAAAAACCAAACCAAAAAAAAAAACACAAACAAACCAGAAACATTCACACAGAAAGGTGATTAAGCCTAATTCGAGATAATACAGCTAATCGCTGCATCATTGTGTTCACCTCACCAGGTTCATCAGGAACACAGATAGTGTGATTTCACTTGGGTATCTTATCTCTTATCTACACTCTTTGAAAACTGTATACTAACAGAAGTAACTCCACATCTATAGAAATAGTCTATCTGGCAAATACTATCTACAGTATGAAATTAACACAACATGCTGCTAATTTACATGTTATTTGTTAAAGACTTCTCACAATCTGAAACTCAGTTCAAAGAAAAGGGTCCAAAAGGGGAAAGAGATCCCTGTTCTGTGTTTGTGAGGAAAACCAAGCAGCAGCAATTGGACAGGGTGCCATACAGTGTCGGAGGGATCCAGCAGCAATGCTGTGAACAGTTTAAGAGCCCAGGCATGCCACTCAGCATCTTGTATGAGATCACAGAACAAAAGCACGGGCAGGATTCCGAGAACATTGGGGACTGCAGACAGATGACAGCTGACATGCGGCAGAGGAGGGAGTGCACACTGTAACCTTAGATGAGGAGGAGGTCAGGAAAGACACTGCTCAGAATGAAATGTGCAAAGCTGGACTGGAAAAGGCACTGGTGCCACCAACAACTACTGATAGTAATAAGGGGGAGAAGAGAACTGCAGAAGGTTATCTAGAAGTGCAAATGTAACTGGTGATGGTCTGGTCTTTTTTCATGCTGAAAGAGGTTCAGATGAGCTTATGCTGCTCATAAAACCAGAGGAATGAGATGTAAGGGTGGATACTTAGAGATAAAAAAGCAGTGAAATAGTCCGAAGTCGTACATGATCATCAGGGCAAGCAGACAGGTTAGCAAAGGAGGGCAGGCAAATAACTTCTACCTTTGCTGAAGAATGAAAGGCTTGTAAGAAAGAAGAGAGCACAAGCAATGAAAAAGCTTCTTTTGCCAGTATTCTCTTCAAAACAATTGCTGAGTTCCTACACTGAGAGAGAACTGGAGGGAGAAAAAAGGGAATCTCCCAGACACAAGCCCATGCTGTCAAAAACCTCACTGGGACTGCAGAGTAAATATTTATAATAAATTACTACTTCTTTATAAACTGTCATATTTGCTTAGTGCACATGATTTAAGAAACACACAGATATTTCCCAAAATGCACTCCAGTCCATTTAGGAGAAGGTTTTTCAAATTTTCTTTAGGTGGGAAAAGAACATTTATATTCTTCCCTCTTTTGTATCAGTCATGCAAGTCTTTGTTAATAAAGATTATTAACACTTTTTCCCCCTCCCCGCCATTTTTGATGTATTCACAAATCACTTAAAAAACCAACACCGTAACTGTGATATGTAAGGGAGCAAATTTAATTGCAGGAGGTCAACAGCAAAACTTTAATTATCCACAGTAAGACAAGAATTCAAGTTTAAGAAAGCATGACTAAAACACTAATAAAGCTGTCCTCATCTTTGAACTGCTGCTACGAGTGCTAAGCATTTCACTTTAGATTAAATATTGCATTCATCCAATGTGTAGTGTTCCTTTGTACACTGTATGCACTCAGAAAAACATACAAAGCTGTGCAAACCTGGTTTTAGCCAAAACTGTTATTTTCCATGCATATTAAATATATTTTAGCAGCATAAATATTAGTTATTATATTGTACAAGAGAAATCATTCCTCTATAGAACCATCAATTAAATATGTTCATATACTTACATTCAGTTAATAGAATGCAAAGCATCTATTCCACTACCTTTGAAATATAAATATGTTCAGCTGCACCATTCACCTGGTGTACCTGGCGAAGTATTTTAAGTGATGTTGAAAAATACAATGAGTTATAAAGCAAAGTCTGACAAGGCTAGACAATGTTGATACTGATGCTGTAATTATTATTTAGGTTTTAATCTTCTAAATCCAGGGGAGACAGGTTTGGTTTAACAACCAATTTTTCAACAGGACAGTATCTTTGAAAATCAGCTGTTCACTGAAAGGTTATTTCTCCTAATTACAGAGACTGAATATGCTGGGCTACCTACTTTTCACTATCAATCAATCAAACATCATCATCATGATGATAATCGATCAGACCCTATGTTGGTAAAGCCCACCTAGAGCCCTCTTGAAACGCGTATGTTTTATTTCCTAATGGTGAGAAATCATTGGTCTGCCATGCTAGAGAAACAGAAAAAGAGCAAACTTCCTGAAAAAAGGCCAGTCTTACCAAGGAATGAGTTGCAATTAAAGCCTTCCACATATTAGCCATAAAAAACAGACACAAAAGTACAACACACACAGCAGCAATTTTTTTTAAACTGAATATTGGATGGATTGATTGTACAAATCTGTCCTAGAGAATGGAGGCAAAAGAGAGCTGGCACTGTGCTTTATAATATATTTGAGAAACAGCACTTATAAAGGGTAGCGTGTAGCCATTCACAGACAGTGTTTATATTCTGTTATTAACCAAGTTGCTCCAAGCTCTGGGTGAAAGCAGAAACAGATGTTCTGTTTTCTTGGAGACCTTTTTGCAAGTTCAACCCAGTGCACTGGGGACATGTCTGTCTCTGGCTGCACACCCCGCAGAGCTGCACTGTGACACCTCCCTGAGAGCTTTGGCCAAGAAAAGATGATTTGCCTGTGCAAATGTGCTAGGTAGACCTAGCTGGGCTAGGTTTAGGACAGTGTATTGGATGGTAAGTGTCTGAAGAGTGTTCAATAATGTGCATTATCAGGGCACGATACACTGACTTTCTTTCAAGATGACTGGAGTTCACTATTGGTGCAGAAAAGCTGGACTGGGTGATGTTGCAGCAGCCCCCAGTAATGGCACTAAATTGAGAGCACAGTAAAACCCCCTCTCACATCAGGGCAGGGCCAAGAGACAGAGCCTGTCCAAAGACTCACTGTCATAGCTCATACTTGTTTGCATGCAGCAACATCCAGAGCGGGGAGATGGTAATTGGGTCTCTTTGTTCATTCAGTTCTTAAACTCTCTGTTGAGACTGACAACGGGAGAGACCATTAGTGTCAGCTCTGCTGGGACTTTCTGTTATTAAGGCTACTTAAGCTTTTCCAAGTAAATTGCATGTGTCAAACTAACAGCACACAGTGATGGGCAAAAAAGCCATTACACAACTGCTCTCCCATTCTATTGATCCACCCAGGTGCAAGGGGGAAGGGAAAAGACAAAACCCTGGAGACTTCAGCCAATTCTTTGCAATCCCCTGCTCCTCCCACTCATTATATTTCTATTTTACACTATTTACAGGCAATACATTAGTCTTTCCCTCCACTCCTTTCTTTTAACAGGAGGTTAACAACTGAGCATACATGTCCCTCACAAAGCTTTGCTCTAGTCACCATGCTGAATGCACTTTACTGGATAACTTAAATATTTAAAAAGTTTTGGGTTAGATTAGTTAAATTTCCTTCCACCATCAGTGGAGGAAGACAAACAACTGTAATGCAGGCACAGAAGTATCCGAGCTTCTTTCTTGCTCCTTCCTCTGACCACAAATGGACCTCACCTCTAATTTTCACACACCTCTATTTAGATGGTGCAAACCCCATACATAACCATGAACTGGCCATCCTTTAGAGAAAATATTTTGTTGTCAAAGCTTTCCTGTCCTTACAGAAAGAGCCAGAAATTGTTTCTAGACTGTCTTCTGAACTGTCATTATAGCCCTTAGCTCCCATCTGAGGCTACGGGATTCCCAGCACCTTTCCTCCACCACTCCTTTTTCTGTCATTAAAGCAGCAAAGCCATTCCTTGTGCCACCTGGAGTATATCTAACCTCACATATGCAAAACCTTAAGTAAAAAATACATATGATTCTTGATGCTATTATATCACAGGGAATTTGCTTTTAACTTTGATGATTTCACTCCAACTCCTGATACCCAGAGAGCCACATATTATGTTATTGTTCATGTTTACAAATGGCATTAAATCTCTAGGCTACTTTGTTGGATCTTGAAATAATAAGTCAGTGGATCTTGATCTATAACACAACGTGCTTAAGACTTCTTTCTGCTAGGTGTAATGTTTGTTATTAAAATTCATGTGGGTTCTTCGAAGCAAACAGGGATTGCCACCCTGCAATACAACTCCAAAATATGAACTATAAAAGGAACAGTTCTTAATTCAAGTATGGGTTCAACCGAACTATGGCATTTCTCCATTATATCTTACTTCCCTTTCTTTTGCTAGTTTCTTTACTGCTTTTCTGAAGAAAATCAAATGAGAAAGGGGAGAAATAGTACAAGGGAAGTTTAAGCAGATAGAACTTAGTCCATTTAAAGCTAGGGATGCCAAAGGAAGGACAATTCAGCTACCTGCAAATCCACTGTAAGGCATACACCTTAAAACCAGATACTGTGACAGTCTGCAAGGCACAGACACCAGACAACTGTTATGGTTCTTGCAGGAAAATGTATCTTTATATTTATGAACTTACTGCCTGTTTATTGTTTTCTGTTTAAATGTTTTATGATGAACACGAGTACCTGTGTCACTGTTTCCCTAAGCACCCTGACATTTTAGCTGGATGTTTTGAAGAGATTTATGCCCCTCCATCCAAAAGGGGCAAAAAGAGAGGCAAAGAGGAACAAAGGGCTCTGGAGCACTACGGCTGTGGGAATGAGGTGCCCTCCACATGAAAACAGAAGAGCTCTTTAGGTAACAGAATGGATAGCCTACGAAATGTCACTTACTCAGCTTTCTCTAAAATACGGGGACTTTTAGGACCACCATGTGTAGGAATTGATTCAAACAAATGAACAGGCTGTTAGATTTTTCCTTTAGAAGAATATGATAGCATCTCTCTCCCTTACCACCATCCTGCAGGAAAGACAAGGGACTGGGGATACATATCCACAGGTAGCCCAGACCTATTCTCTTCACTGACTGCAGAGCAAACTTACGGAGATAGAAACAGAAGGGAGTCCACACTAGGCACTCACTTTGGAGATTCTAAACATTCACTAAAAGAGAGTCCCAGGCAGATAGGTTGGTTTAAGGGTCAAGTGCTCAAATTCGAATAGCCCAATGTTTCACTATCACCTGAAAGACTGCAAAATGACCTGTTTACTTTCTCACGTTCATTCCAAATTATCATGTTTAATATATATTAGCAAATACAGAAACTACTTTTCCTCACCTCATTTAAACTAAAAAGCATACCTTTTGTGTATGTATATGAGGGCACTAGATTAGTCCCATTTCTGTTTTAGATATGGAAACTCAAATACGGGATTCAGCCTTGCTGGTGGTTCCCACTGTACTGCCACTACTGACCATCTCCAGTCTTTCCATAAGAGTCCAACTCTGAGCAGATGCACAGATACATCTGGACAGGCAGGCAGGTCTGTCAGCAAGCACACCTGCTGTGCTGGCGACTGCATACCTGCTCAGCCCACTGCCTGCTTCCCACCTGTGGCACAAATAAAAAGGGGAAGAGGTTCAAAATCAGCTAACACAACTGGGTAGGTATAACCTGATAATTTGCAAAAAACCACTAAAAATATCCCAAATACTTTCTGCTTTATTTGTGCTCTTAAGTGTAGCTCCAATAGAAACAAAAAGGAAACAAAAAAAAGTCAGGAGCTGAAAGGAAAACGTTCAAAAGAAAAGAATATATGTAATTTAAAGTCTGTTTGTGGGGTTTTATGGGTTTTTATACACACCAATAATTTTCAAGGTCTTATTAATTATGTATACTCTGAATATGTATTTCTATAATACAGTCAACAGCGATTATTTTTGTTAAGTTATTTCTGCATATGAAAGAAAACCAGGAAACCCATACTACCATTTGATGTGAAGGTCTTCAACCACAACATTTGTCAAAGGTTTTACTCTAAAACTCTTACTAAATGTTTAAGGAAGCTTAATGGAGATACTGTCTCATTCCTGTTCCCTGCTCATCTGCACAGGAGGGCAATTTCCCTTTCACACACAGACAAGGATGAAGCCTCTGTTGACTTAGATGGTGTAACAGAAAGTAACAGATAAAAACCCCAGATTTCATTCCGTTTTTGCAGAATGAAAGAGAATGAAAAAAAATCAACTATCTCTGCAGTTTTGTCAGACTTTTTGATTTCTGGTAACAATCGAAACAAGCGCAATGATTTTAGATGCCTACCAAAGCAGCACAAACTTCATGGAATAAAGAAGCCAGGTACTGAGATATACTGTAGTTCTCTCCCATCTACTCAAGATTGATGTACAGTATGTATTAACTAAGAAACTTGATTCTTTCTTCAGTTGTAAGATAAAACAATGCATATGATAAAAAATAATAAAATTTCCTTGACAAAAGAGAACCATAGAGAATTTCCAAAAGTGATTCCATAAACATAAACCAGTGATTTAACAGCAGGCAATTTAAATGTCCATATATTTTTGACAAATCAAGGTTCAAAACATTTGATTGGTCATTTTGTTTGCATCAAAAGCAAGAAGGAAAATACTGCCTGAAAGTATTACCCAAGAGTATCCTACATCTGCCGTATCATCTCATTAAGAGGGAAGAAGTACAGCAGCCAACAGCTACCCAGGCTGTCTCCAGCTGTAGTCCATGGCAGAGGAACTGCATGCGACCAAAGCAAAGCAGTGCACTTGTAAACCCACCCCAGCTGTAGAGAAAATCATCCTGACCATCTAATCCCTACCAGCAGCTGAATGGACACATAGCTGCGGTGAAGCTTTGCCATTTCGACCCAAGAATAAAACCTCCCACAACTGCAACAGAAAAAGAAGCACATTTCACTCAGCTTTACACTTTCTGAAGACAACCCATCATGCCCTGAGATTTTATGTCCAGAAAGAAAATTCCATAAGAGTTTTTTCAAGCAGCAGACTCAACTGCCATGTAAGTGAGGCATTGGGAGGAAGTGATTTACTTTTAAGAACTAATTCTACATGTTATTTAAAAAATGTGAAAACTTGGCATCTCTGGTGATAAAGACACCATCACTTGCAACAAAATATAAACTTTGAGTAAAATTTGACAGTTCTACTTTTTAACCAAAAAGGTACTATATTTTCACAAATGTCTATTCAGTACCAAGAAAAGTACTAGAAAACAGTGAATTATTTGGTAAATTTTTTTATACAGTATGAGTGCTACTTCCCAATATTGTGCAGAGCTATTTTTAGAGGGAATGATACTTCAATTACAATGGTGAAAAACAGTGGGTTTAAAATAGTTTTATTAATTATTCCAAACCACCTTAAAGACTGGTTAGAATACAAAAAAACCCACATAAAACATTTTTCTTTTTGATAATTCACCGATTGTGATTGTTTTGGGGTTTGGTGCAATTAGCAGTTATTGTTTGTTTTGTTTTTTTTTTTTAATTTTTGAGTCTAAGTACCCACTGTATGTCAAAGTATACTTTGAAGAAATCCAGTACCAGCTCCATTTTGCCACACACTCTTAAAAACAACAAGATTAGCTAATAAGGTTCTGAAATTTTTCACATAGGACATATCAAGTAACTTTTCACACAATCAACAAATAAAATTCATGTTAATGGAGCACATATATATGTGAAACATGTGATACGAAACAATTAAAAGAACAACATTCGTTAAATGGGTATTTCCAAATCAATTAAAAGACCTTCAAAAGGATAAAGATCAAAAGAGGAGTAGAAAGTATTTCTGAAATGAAGCTGCACGTTGCACAGCAAACACCTGCACCATCATCACAGACACCTGCAAGATCCAAAGCCAGAATCCAATCAAGACAGAAGAAAGCAAAGATCACAGTATTGGTGTCGTGCCTGCTACTAATCACCTACTATGGAGCAAAACCACCTTCTCACCAGAAAAAAAAAAGTATAAATACATATGCCTCTGTATCTATCTCTTCATGACAGATCTCTCATTAGACACTTTCATCCGAGCATGCAAGATATTCTAATTGCTACCTGCCAAGGTTTACAAGTGAATTAGACTTTACTTCCTTGCCTTCCCTCTGAGCTGATAGTGCATCAGGGACACCTTGGAGGAGAATGGGCTCCCCTGACACTGTGGGGTCCTGAGAGGAGTGGCTCCTGTTCCTGCAAGGTCTCTTCTTAACACCTGGGATGTCTCATGTCTTCCTAGCTTCCGCTTGATTTCCAAAGGGGCCCACAGTGCATTATTCCCCACCCTGCAACCCAGCAGTCGGAAGCAGAGAAGGAACCCTCTGTGCAGAATCTGACAAGATTATATTTAGCTCAGTTCGATCCTATGCTCCGTAATTTGGGCAACAAATTACTGGCTCCACTGGGGATGGGGAAGAAGAGCACAAGCCCCAGTGTGCCTGATCCTGCTGCAAGTAAACCAGCTAATCCCCTTCTGAACTACTTGAGTCCTCCAAAGCAATTATTTTAGAAGATGGACAAGACATTAGCCAGTCTGTATTATCCATATCCAGACATTTCCATAAGGGTCTTGGATAAACTCTCAGATATTTCTTTCGTGCCATCACTGATAACCACCTAATGCACACAGTTGCCTCTCAGGGTGGGCAGGGTTGTGCACAGCTTTGGACATCTCCAGCAGCAAGAGCCAGCAGTCCCTGGCTGCATCAGGTGGTCAGCACATGGCACCAGAACTCAGTGCAAACAGAGACAGAGAAGTAGAGTTATAGGGAAACAAAAATAAAGAGTATTAAACGTTCCCGATAAACCTACAGCACCATAAAAGCTGCAGAGGCAAGAGCCGCATGCTGCTCTGCTTGTCCAAACCTCCCGCAGGGCTACGCTTCTAAGCAAGCAGACAAGAGAATGTGGTTATAGCCGCTCTTCATCAAGCCTCGGCATCACCAACGCAGAGAACAGGAGAGTAAAGACAAAGTTCAGATGTCAACTTAAATTCTGTTTTTGAACTTCAGTCCTTCCGTGTAACATAATATCATAAGAAAACGGAGCAAACAGCTCAGCTGCCAAAAGCTTGCCTAATTACCGCGAATTTGTTTGCTTCACATTTCTTGAATTCCTTTCTCTTTGCCAGACAATTGACTAAGAAATACTCCTCTCCTCAAAAAAGCACCGAAGCAGAATAAATAGAACAACTAATATAAACTGGCAGCTGTAAATTAATCTATAGAGGAGGCGGTCTGGAAGGCTTTGTTCATCCCCACGGCTTTGTTGGCTACAAACCAGAGGAAACAAAAACAACCCCAAATATTCATGCACATCTGCACACTGTTCATTAAACAGCAGCACTAATACTTAATCTCACCAGATGCTGGGATGAAACAAGCAGCACAGTCTCGGTGCACTGAAGTGTTGTTGTGCCAAACAAGAGCTGTTACAATGCTGGCACAATTGTCTAAAAAATAAGCAGCCATACACCCCTGCACTCACAAGGCAGCAAGCGAGCAAGTGTTTCCACTGCCGCCTAAGCTCCTTCAAAGGCTCTCACACTTTTTAAACTGGTATCATTTGAGCCTGTTACACATAGATTACAGAGTAAATCTACGTTCTGTTTTTCCAAATTGACCCTTGTGCCCCCAATTTATATTCACGCACTCTTAATGAAGAATTCTGAATGACTTTATCTATTTTTGTCATACTTATTTTCACTTTCTTGTCAATTTAAAAGAAGCTGGACCTAAGAAAAAGGATGGAGTTTGCACAGTGAAACACTCTAATTTATCACCTCTTTGGTAAGGAGAAAAAATCCACAGCTGTTCTGTAACACCTAGTATAGTGCTAGGTTATTAAGCGCTTTATTCCTCAAACGGATCTCAAAACACGTTATTGTATCTTAATCACTCTGCAACTATACAGAAATGTTTATCAAAACCTGTGATGAGCAGTTTTAGTACTATTTCTTTAGCACTGAGCTGGGAATGAAAACATAAACAAAGAAGGCTGAATCTAAATGTTTATTACATTCATGTGATGATATTTACCTCAACCCTGACAACCTCAGACATACATTACCCAACATAAAGATGTATTGTTTTATTCAACATAAATAGAACAATGTGTTCATTTGAAGTATTCAGATCTAAGCTCCTGGGCTCTTCAAAGGAAAAGGCAAAGTCAGTAAAAGCAATTTGGGTTTTTTGAAACGCTCTCTTGACTTTTGGTGTCATATAGAGAAAAAAATCTTTGTGTATCACTGTTCATATTAGATCCTGCAGTATTCAAATATCATGGGGAAAAGCAATCAAAATAAATCACAGTCATCTCATTCTCTGCCATTTAAATGTATTTTATCCAGGAAAGTAACCTCTAGCTGATTACTTGCAGCAGCAGCATCAGTAATAGTGTGTCACAGCTCATTTGCCAGAGCTGCAAGAATGAAGCTCACTCTGTGCTAGAGACATACCTCCATAAACAAAGTGAACAGGTGCTTGTGGAAATACCCTCTTTATGAGGTCTTAGTCTGGGGTTCTTGATCTATAATGCCACTACCAAAGAAAGCTGATAGTTTCAGGTACCCACATAACAATGCATAAAAAAAAAAAACAAAAAACCAAAGCACTGAAACTGAGTTATTAACCAGGTCAATTCATACAGCAGTAGAATAAGTGTCTCAGGGAGGTGCTGGTATAATAAAATCTTTACTATGATGGAACATTAAAATCAGAAGTAAAACCAACTGAAATCTAAAGGAAGGCACATTATGGCCACTGCTGCCTTATGGTTTGGAGTGGATCCAGAACATTCTGAAAGCAGAACACCTCCACAGCAGTGGACAGACAAGTATCTTTCATTGAGAAAGCACTCAGAGAGCACCTGTCCAAGTACATTTGCCTCATTCATGTTCATTCCACCTGAACTCATCTTGAACCACAGTTGTTGGGGGTTTTTTTCATCCTTATTTCTGTCAGATACTTGAATGACAAAAGTGCAAAACCACCAGGGTTGAGCATGAAGACCAACAAGGTGAGCCAAGTGAATCTTTCTTTACACTCATAATATATTTATATACAGCAATTTTTATATATATATATATATTTGACACAGTTATATATATATCAAATATATGTATATTTTTATTCACATTACTTTCTACACTCTACATTATGGCTTATAAATACCTAAGGTGAGTTTTCTCTCCTTCTCTTCTGCAACACCACCTATCACACTGAACCTAGTAACCCTACTCTGGGNGAACTGTTTAGCATGGCCCCTCCTTGGGTCCTCCTTTTTAGAGCATGCGCATTTCTTGGCTGTGGTTTTGGTCAGGTTTTATTATCGCCTCCAGTTTGGGCTTTGGTCTATGGTTTCTGCAGACGGCAGTTGCTGGTAATTGACATGTCAGCAGCAGGAGTCTTCATCACACGTTCACTGGATGTTATCCAACCAAGCAGACAGTTCAATTACCGTAGGCATAACTATATCAGCTATCCTACTACTATGTCTAAGTTTAATTAGTAACAGAAATAAAAGCATTCGTTATTATTACAAAAAACCTATATCCTTATAAGAAAGCTACTTTAGTAAAAATTGAAATTATACATATAGCATCCATTTTATTTGCAAAAAGCCAATATTATAATATGTATTTATCACACTGGGGTAAGACAAGCCCTGGCCACACTGGTCTCACCACCAACACTGCACATAACCGTCCTGTCATTGCAGAAGAAAGCTTCTGCTCCCCACCAAATCCCCTCCAGTAACAGCTGGACCTGAGATGTCTCCTCCGAGCAAATCCCACCTCTCTTTGCATCAGCAGTCCCTCCACACTGCCCTGGCACCGGATGAACATATGTCCAAGAGAGCTTCTTTTTGGCTTGGCTTTGTGCTGCAGGTCTTATGGTCGTGCTCCCACCCAGGCTAAAGGAAACTGCAGCAAGCCCCAAATACCAGGCCTGGCATGACCTGCAGCTGCTCAGCTGGGAGGCAGCTGGGAGAAGACTGCAAAAAAACACTCCTGGAACTCTGACCTCCGGTGAACTAATGCACTGTCTGTGTCTGGAAGGACTACATCACTAAAAAGTGGAGAAAACCTTGGATATAAGGGCTAACAGGGTTATAGCAAACTATCAACAT